>JALDNG010001269.1:0-62837 GCA_024349245.1 Neodontobutis hainanensis
CAGGCGGACCAGGGGTGTTGAGGATGTCGTGCTGCACGAGGCCAGTACGGCCAAGATCAGTGGGCCCATTGGAGACGTCACTGTATGATCGTAACAGGTGGGCCAACTTCTCCTGATTACCCCTGGCCAGGCTAGCATAGCTTTTGTTATACAGGACCTGCAGGTGGCTGGGTAAAGAAACACAGACCGTTAATAGGCTCAAGTGCTGATGGGGTCAGGGGTGGCTGGGTCTCCCCTTTCCCCAACAGTAGAATCCCCGCCAAAGCACCTCTCTTCAAAGTGACAGGTAAGGCACAAGAGTTGAAGACTCTAATGGGAAAGTTGGTGGACCCCTGCGCCTGCACGATGACGTGAGCCACTAGCACATGGTGCTTTTCAACAAAACCATTGGTTGGGCTCAGCATCAAGTCTCCCCAAGCAGCATGGCGAAGTTGGGCTGTGCCGGGCACTACATACTCGCACCCCGATTCCAACACTGTCATCCGGGCCACTCTGACAATGTGTGCCCGGGGCTGATGGCTTGGGTTAAAACAAGGTACCTTTTCTCCGAAGAGGGTTATCTCCGGGCGACCATAGTTCAGCTGGGCACTGGTCTGATGTAGGAAGTGTTGCCCCAGAATTACCTCAGTGTTCTCGGCTGTGTAAAGAACTTTATTATGGCCGACATTGGCCTTTAATATATCTTTATAAGGACTTTCTGAACAACCTTGACTCATTCAATCTTAAGCAATCTGTCAATGGCCCAACGCACGAAAAGGGTCACACACTAGATCTTGTGTTATCCTATGGTGTTTCTGTCTCTGTGAATGAAATCCGTGCTGTGTCTTTCTCCGATCACTCCCTAATTCTGTTCACTATGTCAGTCCCATTCTCAGGCAGTACCTCCAGTGTCTCCAAGGGCCTCGCGTATGCTCAACTCTTCGACTGCTGGGCAATTTTCTGCTGCTTTCAATGTTTCCCCTTTGTGTAGGTTGTCACTGAGCTACAGCTCTGAGTATTCTGCTAATGAGCTACTTTCTATGTTCTCATCAACCTGCACTGGCATTCTGGACTCTGTTGCTCCTTTCAAGGCCAAACGTAATAAAGCTCATACTACACCATGGCTCAACGATACAACACGTGACCTCAGACGTGCCTGTAGGTGGGTGGAGCGCAAGTGGCAGAAGGACCGCCTCCAGAAACAGTCACAAACCCCAGGTTCTCTTCAATACATTAAATTCTCTCATAAATCCCAGAAATGGATCCCCTGTTTTGCCCTCACCAGCCCTCTGCGATAGCTTTCAAAAATTCTTCATTGAGGAGATTGCTGCTCTCAGGCCTTCTGATATCTCCACCCCCACACTCCCCACTCCCCCACCCCTCCCCCAGCCAGCTGTCCTCATGCAGTTTAAGCCCATTACTCTATCCTCCCTTTCTGATGCAGTCAGACATCTGCAGCACTCAAACTGCCCTTCCGATTGTCTGCCCTCCCGTCTACTCAAGGATGCTATAGTTCTTGATACAGTTGCTCCCGCTCTTCTGCTGCTGATCAATACCATTCTCTCTTCTGGGTGCGTCCCGGATGCCTTCAAGCATGCCGTGGTGCAGCCTATACTAAAGAAACCAAACCTTGACCCTTCTATCCTCTCAAAATTTTAGGCCTATCTCTAAACTGCCATTTCTGTCTAAAGTCCTTGAGCGAGAAGTTTATGTCCAGCTCCACTCCTTTTTACACATAACAACATCTACGAAATTCCAGTCCAGCTTTAGAACAGCCCACAGCATTGAGACTGCCCTCCTGAGAGTGCTTAATGACCTGCTCCTAGCCGCTGACACGGGCAGCCCGGTGATCCTAGTGCTTTTAGATCTCACAGCAGCCTTTGACACGGTGGATCACAGGATTCTGCTGTCACGGCTTCAGCATCGCGTAGGAATCAAAGGCACTGCCCTGAAGTTTTTCCAGTCCTACTTGGCCAACAGGAGATTCTGTGTCCAGTTGGGAGAATTCATATCTTCCATTGCCCCCTTCACCTGTGGGGTCCCTCAAGGCTCTATACTAGGCCCTATCCTATTTTTGTTGTACATTTCACCTCTAGGGGATATTCTGATAGGAGATATATCTCCTTCCACTGCTATGCTGACGATGTCCAGCTGTATCTCCCCTTAAAGGCTAATGGACAGGCTGCACTCCATTCTTTGCTTGACTGTCTGTCAGACATAAAGGCACGGATGGGTTCGAACTTCCTCAACCTCAATGTGGGTAAGACCGAAATAATTATATTTGGCAAAACTTCCTCGGCCTTCTCCACCGATGCCCTGGGCCCTCTCGCATCTAACGTCAGGCCCTCTGTCAGAAATCTGGGGGTGATCTTTGACAGCGCCCTCAATTTTGAGCAGCAGGTCAGTGTAGTAGTCAGGAAAAGCTTTTTTCATTTGAGAAATATAGCTAAGACCAAACCCTACCTGTCAAAGAATGATCTAGAGAGAGTTATCCATGCTTTCATTTCCTCTCAACTGGACTATTGCAACTCTCTATACACTGGCATTAACCTTTCCCAGCTCCGCCGTGCAGTTGGTTCAGAACTCAGCTGCTTGACTCCTCACTTGTACAAAAAAGCGAGAACATATCACTCCAGTCCTTGCATCACTTCACTGGCTTCCCATCCGCTACCGGGTTGTCTTCAAACTTCTACTGACAGTCTATAAATCCCTCCACATACCTATCTGATCTTCTCCACCACCACATCCTCGTCAGAGCACTAAGGTCAGCTGACCTACTGCTTGTAGCAGATCAGTCTCCATAATTCCACACTTATCACTTCCAGAGAGGCCCCAGCAAACAAGAGTTTGCACAAAACTCCACACGGATTATAACATCTGTCTTTTATCATTTACAGACCTCCAAACTGTTTTACTAAGGACTCAGGAACCTTCAGTAAACCGTGATTAACTATTCTGCGTTGTTGACATGACCAGGACAAAACCTGGCCAGGGACGCATCCCAGGTCAAAGGTGACTCAGGACCAGTACCACATCCTGGCACCATGTCCAAGGACTGTAAATCCTGAAGATAAGGGTTGTTGATTCAGCTTTACCCAGAACTTTCTTTAGCTCTCAAGAAGGACGTAGGAATGCGTTTGATCACACCAGAACCCCTGAACTTCTGATGGTCAGACACTACCCCCTTGTGTTTGACCGGACAGAGAACTATTGACTTCTCCCCAAAGGATATTTTGTTATTTTAATAAAAGAATTATTTTATTAATGTGCTGTTGTTATACTGTTCTTTTCCAGGACGGAGTCGTGAGAACTCCTCATCCTAGTTTTGTTTGCAGGTTGTGTTCTGTTTTAATGAAATGTAACCGTTTCCATTATGTCCTGACAAATGCCTCTGTATAACTTTGCAGTACAAGTGTTTTGCGTGTTTATGAAAAACTAAGAGAAATTGCAAAGCAAGGAATGTTTAAAAACTTAGTTTAAACACTTAAACTTTAGTCAAACTTCCCAAAGCGACGCCCTTCTCCGTAAAACACGCCCCATCCAAAGGTGATAAAATGGGCGCACTGCCAGAGAATCGCCCCTCCTGCCTTCTCCCTTCTTCAGCCTGCTTCACCCTTCGCACCTTTCACCCTTCTCGGTGAGCCTGCGGCCTTCTGGCGGACGGTCCAGTAGGACTGCCTCGCCGCGCAAACCTGGGCCTCGTGGAAGCGAGTTAACTTTCCTTCGTTCTAAAGACCGTGCCTGCTAAAGCGCCTGCTCTTCCCCAAAAGAGCGCGCAGAAGCAAGTTTTAACCAGCAAAGCAACAGCTGAGAACTCTTTCATGGACCGTGACATAACCTACACAAACTTCAACACGGTACAACCGAGGAGAGGCCGTGCGAGTTTGGACAGCAACTAGACGCTTTTGTTCTCTTCCCGGGTGCACGGCGACCCTGGTGTGTGGAGCGCTTCATCAGTAAGTGACGAACTTTCTGGAGAACATTCAGGACGCCGTCTCGGACCACTGATATCGACTCACACCGAACCGGGCCAGCACCCGCTGACGACAGAGTAAGTCCGCATACGTGACACAACTGCCTTGGCGGCATTACAAAGTCCAAACTCTAGCCCGAAGCCTCCATCTCCTTTTCCCGTTAAAAGTCCCTTTAAATTTCCCCAATCTAGATTAAACTGTACAAAACATTCCTGGTTTCATCATATCCTCCATGCAACTGTTTATCCCTGTGTATTCCCATTGTGTTCAACCCTTATTGTGTTTTAATGCTTTACCATGTTCCCATCATATTATTCACCATTGTATAATCTTTAATAAAATCCCATAAAGACATTAATGTTTCCCTGTTTATATCAAGAAATGTTTGAAAACAAGAAGAATTTACTTCCTTTAGATTAATGAGACTAAACAGTTTCTCTAGATCTGTCTAAAACTAGAGTGGTGCCCCGAAAGAAATTAATATTTTGATAAGCAAAATATTAATTATTAATTTTCATAATTAATATTCATATTAATAAGACCATATTCACTACATATTATTTTGGGCGCCCCTCGTGAGGCCTTGGAAGAATATTCTTGATTAAACATTGAAATTATTAAATAACACCTAAAGTCTTTACACAAATTGCTGTCCACTGAAAGCTGTGTCTAAGCTGTGCTTTATCTGGTGATGCGTTTAACTGCGTGTGTGTGTGATCATCGCTAGGTGATCAAATGTGAAGCGCTATCGAAATTGTGTGTTGACTTCAAACCGTGTCAGCTGGCCTGACCCGTGAAAGTCTGATACTGTACGTACAGTGACGCGGAAAGCGTCAATTCAAACATTAAATAATGGCTGCGAGACTCCAGCATGAATTAAATGTTTGTTAAAGTTGCCGAAAGTCTGCTGAAGACAGAGAGACTTTGTTGAAGTGGACTGGTTTGGGTGTGTAAAACACGTGGACCTTCAGAGCATCCATTTGGAGTTCCTTCTAATGGCTGCGAGCTTCCAGCATTAAGAAGTACTTATTAAAGTTGTTTTAAAGTCCGCTGAAGGACTTTTTGAATTATGAAATTTATTAATGGCTGCGAGATTCCAGCATTAATTAAATACTTGTCAAAGGTTGCTTAGAGTCTGCTGAAAAGCTCAAGGACTTTGCAAATGTTGCATGCATGCTAACACGCTAGCCAAAGTGTGTATA
The DNA here is from genome assembly GCA_024349245.1 of Neodontobutis hainanensis. NCBI lineage: Eukaryota > Metazoa > Chordata > Actinopteri > Gobiiformes > Odontobutidae > Neodontobutis > Neodontobutis hainanensis. The sequence continues at coordinate 5,156 of JALDNG010001269.1, forward strand.
TGGGCCCGAGACAAAGCTAATTGCTGCGTTGTACCAGAATTAAGTTAAAATTGTCTCTTACAAGTTGCAAAAATTGCCGTTGTACCGGAATTTATGAGAAAACTTGTCTTGCCTAAGGCTTATGAGCCTGGGTGTATTTTGAACGGATTAAAAACCCGTGCGGGAGACCTTCGCAGCCTAGCTAACTGTGAAAACCCTCCCCCTAAAAGCCACGTGGGCTGCCGTGCGTTTTGTCTAAAAACGTGGTTTGAGCCTGCTGTGGTAAATGTGCTTGTGTTTAAAACGCGTGGCCTTGTACCTGCCTTGTACAAAGCGCTGCTGTGTTTAAACCGCTGTTTAAAGAGTTGTAGACACGTCCAGAGTAAACCTCTGACTGGAAGCCGAAAGCAAGCTTCGCGCCAGGACCCCCAAAGGGGCGTGTCGAAAAACGTCACTTGGGAAACCTCAGACTCGCGAGAGTCTCTATCGCCCCCTAGCGGAAAGGAGGTGCGAAACCACCGACTCACGAGAGTCTCTATCACCCCCTAGCGGAAGGGAGGTGCTAAACCACTAATTCACAGGGATAAGCTCCACACCTCCCTCATGCGGTCACTCAAAGGAATTACACCCTTCCCTGAAAGTAGTGACGCTGATCGGAAAGCTTACAGCTTTGATAATTAATGAATAGTTTAAAGCTTTCATTGACATTGAAACACCTCAGTGATTAACCTTATAAGTAAATTAACCTTTGTTAATACGGCTTCGGCAGATAACACTGTTTAATAACTTAAATGCGCAATACATAGGAAACTAAACTCCACTAATGTTGTGACATATTACCTGTACTGTAAGTAGCTTTGCTACTGACCCATGCAGTTAATTTGGCTCAATATAAGTGTGACTTTGTGACTTCTCTCTAAGGAGCTGCTAAATTGAATGACGCATTAAAAAGCTTACTTAAAACAGCTACCCACGACAACACTGCTGTTACGTCTGAACAGACTTAACCCTGCACGAATCCTGTCAGAGCTGTAATTTAAGAAGCTGATTACCTGCATGAATTGTCAGACTTAACCCCTGCTCCTGAATTGTTAATTTTACAGACTAGCATCGCCCACACCACAGCACTGCTAGCCCTAAATTAACATCCAGCCAACAGGCAATTGCTAACAGCCAATACAAATTTAAATCTGACTCCATCGATTTAATCCCCTCTCTACAGTTAAAACCCCAATTAACTGTAACTAAACCATTTATTGTAGAGAGTCACATTACCCAACATGGCTGACCTGACCCCAGAGTCCTCCAGTTCCACCAAACCGCTGGAACAACTGGATGCAGTCCTGAGTGAATTAACAGAGGATTTGAGTCCTCAATATGTGAACGAGGTTCAGGACATCGACCCCCCTGGACTTGATTCCATCCTCGGGTCCCTGGTTAGTTTAGCACTAACCACCAAGCCACAGGGCGAGGACCTAGCCAAACTGCTAGGGCAAATGGCTATTGTCCTGCGGGCTCAGCAGAGACAAGCAGTGGATCTCTTGACACGCAGTCATGATGGGATCTAGAGCCAGAAGCGGACCTCAACCGTTTTCAACATGATTATACGGCGTTGAATAATGAGCTCCAGTTGGCCGAAGAATTGTTGGCCAAATCCGAAAAAGCTCTCACCGAACTAAGGAGAGAGCTGAGCGACACGAGAACTGCCCGCGACAGAGCAGAACTCGAGCTCCGTACGCAAGAAGGTGAGTACGACACCATACAGTCGGAACTCATAAAATCGGGTCAAAGTGCGCAGCTGGCCGCAGACATGCTATCAAAGGCAGCTGAACAGAAAGAGTTCCTGAGAGCACAGGTGCAGGATCTCACAAACGAACGAGACCGAGATCGCCTGCTCATTGACCAGCTTCAGGTGCGCCTGGCAGAAGCCACCAAGGTGCCACCAGGTAGAGGAAAGGGGGGTGAAAGCACTCCAAGGCCAAAGCCTGACCCCTTTCCCCAAGCCTTTACGCCTAGGCAATGGGGCTGTGTCTCGCAACCAGTTACCTCAGGTTGCCCATCAGACTACTACCCGCAGCCAACTGCGGTAGGTAGCCAATTAGACTCCGCCTCACAACTAGCTCCTGCCCATAGAGATTGGGACGACGGTCCCACCAACAGGGACTTTCACAAGCTTGCACGTCATATAACTCGCTTTGAGCCCCACCAAGGAGCGGCTCATGACACTTGCGCGTATCTTAGAGACATTGAGTTCTACCTCCAAAGAATACCCAACGCGTTACCGTTGAGGATAAAATCTTTTAATTAAACTAACATCGAGCAGGGATGTTAGCAGCTTCATCGAACGCCAACCCCCTTCTGTCCAAACTGACTTTGATCTCCTCAGTCAATCCCTCATAGAGGAATTCTCAGACGCCACAGTTAATGTGGGTCTGACAGCCGCCCTAGCGATCAAACAGTCACGGACAGAATCCCCACAGTTATACTATCATCGCCTACGCAATGCGTATTTTGGTCCACTAAATGAACCAGACATGGAGGAAGATAAAAACTTCAAAGCCCTCTTTGTACAAAACCTCCATCCAAATATCAGCCATCATCTTGGCATTGCTGCATGCCCGCTAACTCAAACCAGTCGCCAACTCCGCGAACTGGCCATGAGGGCATTCACTAAGCAGGGACTGAACCATGCTAAGCACAAAGAGACAGTCACTCTCTTTACTGTGGATCAAGGTCTCTCATTCGAAGAGGCATTTGACCACAGTCCAGGAGACTCGGATTAAGTGCACGAATCCCTGGGATCTAGACAATACGGGTACACCTAACCAGATCCCTTAATTCCCTGCTAACCACTCCTGACTCAACCGCTAACACAGTCCTCTTAACACTCTACAGTCTCCGTTGATAACTATGGGCACTGGGTTTAACCTCGGGTGTCCACTGTAACCATTGTTAGCAGTTCCTCTAAAAAGCACAGATCAGTCAACGACAACAGCAACTCCAAAACGGCAGGGAAAGCGTGAAGAACACTGTCAGTGGCAAGCACTCACAGTGAGGCTAAACGAAACCCTCTCCGCGGTAGACTATGCACACACGCAACTGGTCACCTTGCTGATGACTGACACGCTTAGAGACACCAGCTCCTCAGTGAACAGCCTAACAATGAGAAGACTTCTGTGTCGTATCTTTGTTATGATCAAACATAACCATTAGGTACCTCCTCTAACCACCCTGTCCAACTTTGCCCCAAAACATACAAAGCCACTCCAAATTATGATTAATGTGTTTCCCTTAATCAGGTTTACATTAGTACATATGTGTGACGCCAAGGCTTTTGTGTGTGTTTAACGTGTGGCTTACTCCCTGGTCTGCAAGGATGTCAACACGAAACTTGTGGAACCAGTTTCGTGTCGAAAGGGGGGACTGTAGCAGATCAGTCTCCATAATTCCACACTTATCACTTCCAGAGAGGCCCCAGCAAACAAGAGTTTGCACAAAACTCCACACGGATTATAACATCTGTCTTTTATCATTTACAGACCTCCAAACTGTTTTACTAAGGACTCAGGAACCTTCAGTAAACCGTGATTAACTATTCTGCGTTGTTGACATGACCAGGACAAAACCTGGCCAGGGACGCATCCCAGGTCAAAGGTGACTCAGGACCAGTACCACATCCTGGCACCATGTCCAAGGACTGTAAATCCTGAAGATAAGGGTTGTTGATTCAGCTTTACCCAGAACTTTCTTTAGCTCTCAAGAAGGACGTAGGAATGCGTTTGATCACACCAGAACCCCTGAACTTCTGATGGTCAGACACTACCCCCTTGTGTTTGACCGGACAGAGAACTATTGACTTCTCCCCAAAGGATATTTTGTTATTTTAATAAAAGAATTATTTTATTAATGTGCTGTTGTTATACTGTTCTTTTCCAGGACGCGGAGTCGTGGCGAGAACTCCTCATCCTAGTTTTGTTTGCAGGTTGTGTTCTGTTTTAATGAAATGTAACCGTTTCCATCATGTCCTGACAAATGCCTCTGTATAACTTTGCAGTACAAGTGTTTTGCGTGTTTATGAAAAACTAAGAGAAATTGCAAAGCAAGGAATGTTTAAAAACTTAGTTTAAACACTTAAACTTTAGTCAAACTTCCCAAAGCGGCGCCCTTCTCCGTAAAACACGCCCCATCCAAAGGTGATAAAATGGGCGCACTGCCAGAGAATCGCCCCTCCTGCCTTCTCCCTTCTTCAGCCTGCTTCACCCTTCGCACCTTTCACCCTTCTCGGTGAGCCTGCGGCCTTCTGGCGGACGGTCCAGTAGGACTGCCTCGCCGCCGCAAACCTGGGCCTCGTGGAAACGAGTTAACTTTCCTTCGTTCTAAAGACCGTGCCTGCTAAAGCGCCTGCTCTTCCCCAAAAGAGCGCGCAGAAGCAAGTTTTAACCAGCAAAGCAACAGCTGAGAACTCTTTCATGGACCATGACATAACCTACACAAACTTCAACTTTTACACGGTACAACCGAGGAGAGGCCGTGCGAGTTTGGACAGCAACTAGACGCTTTTGTTCTCTTCCCCCGGGTGCACGGCGACCCTGGTGTGTGGAGCGCTTTGTAGCAGATCAGTCTCCATAATTCCACACTTATCACTTCCAGAGAGGCCCCAGCAAACAAGAGTTTGCACAAAACTCCACACGGATTATAACATCTGTCTTTTATCATTTACAGACCTCCAAACTGTTTTACTAAGGACTCAGGAACCTTCAGTAAACCGTGATTAACTATTCTGCGTTGTTGACATGACCAGGACAAAACCTGGCCAGGGACGCATCCCAGGTCAAAGGTGACTCAGGACCAGCACCACATCCTGGCACCATGTCCAAGGACTGTAAATCCTAAAGATAAAGGGTGTTGATTCAGCTTTACCCAGAACTTTCTTTAGCACTCAAGAAGGACGTAGGAATGCGTTTGATCACACCAGAACCCTGAACTTCTGATGGTCAGACACTACCCCCTTGTGTTTGACCGGACAGAGAACTATTGACTTCTCCCCAAAGGATATTTTGTTATTTTAATAAAAGAATTATTGTATTAATGTGCTGTTGTTATACTGTTCTTTTCCAGGACGCGGAGTCGTGAGAGAACTCCTCATCCTAGTTTTGTTTGCAGGTTGTGTTCTGTTTTAAGGAAATGTAACAATTGTTTCCATCATGTCCTGACAAATGCCTCTGTATAACTTTGCAGTACAAGTGTTTTGCGTGTTTATGAAAAACCAAAAGAAATTAAGCAAGGAATGTTTTAAAACTTAGTTTAAACACTTAAACTTTAGTCAAACTTGCCAAGGCAACACCCTTCTTCGTAAGACACGCCCCTTTTCCAAAGGTGACAAAACTGGCACGCTGCCAGAGAATCACCCCTCCTGCCTTCTCCCTTTTTGCAGCCTGCTTCACCCTTCGCACCTTTCACCCTTCTCGGTGAGCCTGCGGCCTTCTGGCGGACGGTCCAGTAGGACTGCCTCGCCGCCGCAAACCTGGGCCTCGTGGAAACGAGTTAACTTTCCTTCGTTCTAAAGACCGTGCCTGCTAAAGCGCCTGCTCTTCCCCAAAAGAGCGCGCAGAAGCAAGTTTTAACCAGCAAAGCAACAGCTGAGAACTCTTTCATGGACCGTGACATAACCTACACAAACTTCAACTTTTACACGGTACAACCGAGGAGAGGCCGTGCGAGTTTGGACAGCAACTAGACGCTTTTGTTCTCTTCCCCTGGGTGCACGGCGACCCTGGTGTGTGGAGCGCTTCATCAGTAAGTGACGAACTTTCTGGAGAACATTCAGGGCGCTCGTCTCGGACCACTGATATCGACCACACCGAACCGGGCCAGCACCCGCTGACGACAGAGTAAGTCCACGTGACACAACTGCCTTGGCGGCATTACAAAGTCCAAACTCTAGCCCGAAGCCTCCATCTCCTTTTCCCGTTAAAAGTCCCTTTAAATTTCCCCAATCTAGATTAAACTGTACAAAACATTCCTGGTTTCATCATATCCTCCATGCAACTGTTTATCCCTGTGTATTCCCATTGTGTTCAACCCTTATTGTGTTTTAATGCTTTACCATGTTCCGTCATATTAGTCACCATTGTATAATCTTTAATAAAATCCCATAAAGACATTAATGTTTCCCTGGTTATATCAAGAAATGTTCGAAAACAAGAAGAATTTACTTCCTTTAGATTAATGAGACTAGACTAAACAGTTTCTCTAGATCTGTCTAAAACTAGAGTGGTGCCCCGAAAGAAATTAATATTTTGATAAACAAAATATTAATTATTAATTTTCATAGTTAATATTCATATTAATAAGACCATATTCACTACATGCTGTTGGAAGTTCCCAGGTCCAAGCTAAAAACCAAAGGGACAGGGCCTTTGCAGTAGCAGCCCTCTACTGGAACAGTAGCAGCCCTCGACTCTGGAACTGCCTCCCTCTCCACATCCGTGCAGCCCAGTTTCTAAACATTTTTAAGTTTCTTTTGAAGACTCACCTCTTTTCTTTAGCCTTTGATTAGAGTCTCTTTTAATGTCCCACTATACAGTGACCCCTGGCTACTTTTCTAATGTCCTTTTACATTATTTTAACTCCTGCAGTTATTGTATTGTTGCCCATTGTATTGTATTTTAATCTATTAATATATTATTTTGCACTTTATTGTGAAGCACTTTGGTGTGGCTCAGTCATCTGTAAATGTGCTATAGAAATAAATTTGACTTTGACTTTGACTAAAGTTCACATTGGTTGCTCTGCTCCCAACTTGTACTGGTAGGTTGGCCAGACCATTGGGGCTGACGCCCTGTAGGACCTGTGCAACAGATGGCTCTACTGTGGTTCTGGATTCTGTGGAAAAGGAGTTAAAGAAATGGAGGGGCAACACATTCCTCCTAGCACCAGAGTCAAGAAGAGCACACATTTGAGATGGCACTGTGCATGGGCATTTGGGGTTTTTATGGATGATAGCTCCAGCCGCGCCGGTCAGGCTGAATCTCAGTTGAACCGCCATTGTCGTTTCTGACCGATGGTTTGCCCTTGCACAGCTTTCAAACCGATGAATAAAGTCTTTCCAGGAACCCGTTCCATCAAAATGGCCTGGCAATAATATTGGAAATCTCTCTTTAGATCCATAATGCCCTTCATCACTAGTGTCCATTATTTCAACAGCTTCCGCTGTGCGTGATGGCGATTGTGCAGCCTGGGTCCTTTCTTTAGCTGACCGACTGTATTGTTATTGGTCATGGTGTGGGGCATGACTATTATCACTCCATTATTTATTACTCCTCAATGTTCCAGTGACATGGGGCATGCAGGATTGGAAAGGTGTCGAAGTGAACTGGGAGTGTAATATGTGGGCAGGGGAAAAAGGGTTTTGTGCCATACAGTTCATTGAAGTGAATGGGTTAGTTAGTTGGTTAGCAGCATGTGGGGCAAACGTTGGAGCAGGGCTATTTTCCAAACTGTCCGGTAAAACTGCAACGGAGCTGGCTGCCATATTTTTTGAACAATCACAAGTTTGCTGATTTAAGTACATGGACTCATTGTAGTGTTTAACTGGGTCTATAATAGTGTCTCTAATATCGATGAGAAATGGGTTAGTGCTTACGTTTGAAGTTTCCATCGCAACAGCATTAACTGTAGCTCCGCGCGCCGTCATTCCGTGTCCGACAAAACTTTTTGTTTGTTTGTTAGATCCCAGACGAGCCCCAGTGTTACCTTCTCAGCTTCCGCACCAAACCGTAGTTGGGAGCGAGCTGGTTTCAATATAATAACTTGGCTCACAGCAGGTAACTTGCATCTAGTGGTCCAGGCTAACAGAGCCGAAGCACAAAACAGTAAGACGTCGGTTACTTTCAACAATGAACTCGGGCTCTATTCTTCACAGTGGAAATGGTACACATTCACGAGCATAACTGCTCTCTGCTTGCTAGAATTCACTGGAACACTGACTGATCATTTTACTAAGTGCGCAGTGGCAGTTCCAACGCCCAACCAACGAGCCCGTACTGTCGCAAAAGCACTATGGGAGAACTTTATTGTTCATTACGGTGTCCCAGATAGGCTCTTGAGTGACCAGGGCCGCGGAACAATCGAAGACCATAAGTGAGCTCTGTGAAATCACTACATGCATATAATAGTACCAAGAATGATGTGACAGGCTATTAACCCTATGAATTAATGTTTGGGAGACAACCAAGGCTCCCCATTGATCTTGCATTTGGATTGCCTGTGAACTCAGTATGTCAGTGATCTAAAACACAGACTGTAGGAAAGTTTCAAAATTGCATCCTCAAACACACAGAAGAGTTCTGAGCGTAATAAGACACGTTTTGAGAAACAAGAAGTTGACTCAACTTTGAATGTGGGTGACAGAGTCCTTGTGCGTAATGTTAAAATTACGGGAAAGAACAAATTGGCTCACAGGATGATGGATGATGTTTATCTGGTTCTGAGGAATGCAGGAGCAAACTACCAGTCTATACAGTTAAACCAGATGGCAAGGATGCGCCAGTCAGAACCTTGCATTGTCATCTGCCCTTGCAGTTTTATTCCTGCGACAAATATAATGGAGAGCGTCAGAAAGCCTCAGACAAGATGAAAGACAAGGCAGAGTGTTATTATGGATGATGAGGAGTTTGAGGAAGACTCGGAGTCTGAATACTAACCGATACATACCTGGATCCCTTTGTCTTCTTCCTCTTATGCCTCAACCAAACCACCTGAAAGCTTGCCAACTCCTGTTGTGCTTGATCCTAAGAAAGCAACAACAACCGTTTCAACATGCAATGAAACTGAACAAGTCAATCTTACCGAACAAGTCAATCTTACCGAACAAGTTAACGAAACCAAATATGACAATCCAAATGAAGGAGACAAACAAACAAATGTGGAAACTGTGAACCTACCTGATTGTTCTAACTTACCTGGACCTTGCTTCTTTGAAAATGAAATTCCAACGGATGATTCTGTTGACGGAAACCAGCAATCTAGTGAACAAATACTGCCCAGTGAAAATGAGACATTGCCCAATTGTCCTCATCGTTCCACCCAAGAAACTGTTATTACTGTTATTACTGAGCAGTTCACTTGATGTGCAAGATGACTCTCTTGGAGCTCAACCCTCCCCACATGAAAGACTTGGGCGATTACAGTATTTGAGATTGGGCAATTCATTACTGTATGTTGTTAATGCTGTGTTTAGTAGCCTGAATGACGCTATTACTAGTTCTATGCAACAGCTTAGCCATTTGGATGCACAGGGACATGCATACCATCAAAGTGGGGAGGGTGTAACCCATAATTAAAAATGGTTCTAAATAACACATGCAAATATGCGCAGAAATGTTATGTCTCTATTTGAACTAAAATAATTGTCAGCAATCAATGAGTTAACCTGCAGATGAGTGACATTTAGCTCTTGACCAATGAGCTTCTGTTAAACGGTGGATTGTCCCGCCTACTCAATTCACCTGAGGCACTTGAGCCACTGGCAAAAACAGGCAAAGAAAACTCAAATAAAGGTAAATTTTAGACTTGAAGAGATCAATTAAACTATCAGTTGCTGATGTTAAACATTCTTTCTGATATGGTGATTTGAAAAAACAGTGTTATAAGCTTAGAAATTCATTGTTTTTGCACTTTTTGTTATAGACAATCAAAGCTGGAGACGGCGCTAATTTTAGCTTTAGCCATTTGTTTACTTGAGATCGGTGAGTTTTTATTTAGTGTATGTTTAAGGTCTAAATGTAAAATGCACATGGTTAAAAGTTAATGTTTACACTGAGAAAATGTATTATCAGAAGTAGTTGATTATTATTAGGCCCGAGCCGGTGATAACCAGGAGGGCCTATTGTTTTTGCTCATTATTTTTAGGCCCGAGCCGGTGATAGCCGGGAGGGCCTATTGTTTTTGCTCGGATTATTTATTTATTTATTTTTTCTGCGAAATGATCCTCAATTTGACCCAGTGAACATGCGCGAAAAGTCATTTTTATTGGGCCCAAAGTTCAAGGTCGGCGAAAAATTTATGTATTTGAAGTCCCCGAAAACAAAATATGAAAAATGACTCAGTGGCGACCCCTAGAAAAGTCAAAATACATTGGGCCTATGGAAAGTGAAAGTACACTTTTTCCAATGTAGAAATACAAAACTTAGTACATCCATAGGACACCTTAGGGCAAACAGAAAAGTCTATGACAGCCACAGCGTAAACTCAACAGGAAGTCCGCCATGTGGGGTGAAAGGCGCGGCCACCTAAATCGCACCCCTTACGCCAAAAGATTCAACTGTGTTTTTGTCTAAATGGCCCCAATTTTGGTGAGTATCATCTAGACACATGTGCCAACAAAAGTTGTCATTTTGTTTTTGATATCTTATCGGGTGTGGGTGTGGCAATTATCCGTTAACTCTCAAATGCCTTCTCGGATCAAGTTGGACGCAAAAAGGCGTTTGTGCACATTCATGACCTGAACACAAAGATATGTAAATAAAAGGGTTAGCTTTAGAAATGGCCCTCTAGCGCCACCTACAAACTTATAATGGGACCCAAGAATTTAGTTTGTCATAGAGACATAAAATTTGGTACACACATCACTTATGTCATGACAAACATAAAAGCCAATGACAACCACCCCCTAGCTACAAATGGGTTGCCATAGCAACGGAGCAAATATGTGGAAAAAGTCAATGGGAAGGGAAAATTTTAGTTTGTCCTAGGCAAATGAAACTTGGTACACACATCCAGCATGAGCTTATGAACATAAAAGCCAATGGGGACCACACCCTATTACACACGAGAAGGCAGCCATTTTGAATTAAAAATGTGAACCGACTTAGAATACACCTCACTTTTAAAAATTGACAGAAAATAGCTGCTTCATTCTACAAACACCAAACTTAGGCAAAATGAGCTAAACACTTGTGTGGTAATTAGACAATGAATTTTCTTGTTGTTTTTGCTCAATTTATATTTTTATTTAATTTTAATTTTGCTGCAAATTTTTCTGCAAAATTATCCTTAATTTTGACATAGTAAATGTAAACAAAAAGTAAATTTTATTGGCCACTAAACTTAAGCCTGGCGAAATATTGATGTATTTGAAAAAATAATTTAAAAAAATGACTCAGTGGTGACCCCTGGAAAATGAAAATACATTCGGCCTTTGGAAAGTGAAAGTAATTTTTTCCAACGTAGAAAAATGAAACTTGGTACATCCATAGGACACCTCAGAGCAAATAGAAAAGTCTATTACAGCCACACCTTAAACTCAACAGGAAGTCCGCCATGTGGGACGAAAGGCGTGGCCACCTAAATTGCACCTTTTGCGTCAAAAGATTTAACTCATTGTGTTTTCTTCTAAAAGGCCCCAAATTTGTTGAGTACTATCTAGACACGAGTGCCAATAAAAGTTATCAGTTTGTTTTTTGATACATTTGTGGCTGTGGTTGTAATGAGCCTGGGAAGAGGCAGTCATTTCTTTGGGAAATAAATGCCATTTCCCAAATGCCAGGATGCTTCCTTTGGAGGAGGCTCCTCCAGAGCCAAGACTAGAGTCTTGGAAAACTCCTCAGAATCTTTTGGAACTGGTAAACTTGTTATTTTAGAAAACTAATAATTACATTTTTACTTTTTAACAGGGAGGTGCAGCGCTTTCTGAGTCATTGTAAATCTCCAGCCAGTACTTTGTTTTTCTCGCATTAAAGATTAAAGATTCAAGCAGAGGGACAGGCCCGGTTATTTGACATTACCGTGAAGTTAACGCTTTAAAGCACGAAATGCATTTCTCCGAGTACATGTGTCCCCGCGGTCGCAAGGGAGGCGAGGGCCTTTATCGCCGCTTGCGGCTTTTATTATTATTTATGTTGGTATTTTACTGCAGTTTTGAAGCAGTATGTTGCAGTTTTATTTTGTTTAAAAATGTTTTTGTAATTTAATGTAAAGATTTGAACAATACCCCAAGAGAAAAGATGTATTAGACAGTAATACAGCATAATTACAATTTTTATGATTTAATTTTTTTTGGAATTCTAGACATAATTAAAGTTAAAAGAAATAAGCTACAGTCAGAACCAACTGTGTAAAGTACTCTTAATTGTACACTTATAGTATTTTATGACACTATCTGACAGGTCAGGTTATTTTTTTTTCTTGGGCGGACCTGTCATTGATGGCGAGCCAACCCACTGGACGAACTTGTTGATTGGATCTTCTGCTGCACGAAGCAGTGTTGTAGGCCCACTGCAACAAAAGCCCCTTCCACGTCTTTTCACTTGCTGCCCTTTTACACACACATTTCCCTTGAACATTTGGACATTGAACTTGGAACCTGGAACTCTTTAAGCACTTTATGGACTGTACACCTTTTCAGCAGGAAGTGGACTAGGGGTGGGGAAGAGTAATTCCTTTAAAATAAGGTTTTTGTTGTATGGTGATTACAAGTGTATTGCTGAATGTTATTAGCTAGTAATGACAGAACCAGATAAAACCTTTTTAGAAGGTGCACCCAGGTAAGAACCTGTGACTACTGTGATTGTGGAAACGGTTGTTACTGAGGAAATTGTCGGTACCAAAGATATCATTTAATTATTTTATTTTCAAAATTTACTTTCCTATCTCTAAAATACAAGCCGGCATTTAAAAATTTCAAAGACTTTTTCTGAGTCTCAGTCATGTCACTGCTCCTGTACGCAGCCAAACCTTCTGGTCCAAAATCTTTAAAGTACAGTTCTAGTACATTTGGTTAAATTTTTATTTTAAAGTATTACATAAGCGTGGAGCTTATGTAATAGTCGATGGCGTTGTTGGTGTTTAAAAGGTTGAACTCCTCAGAGGGGGAAGACACAGCAGAGGAAAAGCGGGAGGGACTGAGTGTGCGCAGGTTGCGTTGGAAAGTGACCAGTGGCAAAAACATTGCAGTGTCTGGAGAAGTTAGGTCGAGGTTGAGAGTTCGAAAAATAATCAGACGTGTGCAGTAGCGTGACCTGAGTGTGCCGAGTGGAGCAGTATCTTATGTAGATAAGATCTAGTTGGTTACCAGACATGTGGGTTGCCGATGTAGTCAGGTTTTGAAGTTAGCAGCCTGTGGCTTTTCAAGGTAGATGCTGAAGTCTTCTAACACCACCAGAAGAGTACCATCCTCAGGGATGGATGAAAAAGCACATCCAACTCCTCCAAAAAATGTCCGAGCTGACCTGGTGATAGAATACTACAAAATAACTTATAACAGGGTGGGTGATTGTAACAGAATGGAACTCGAAGGAGCCGTTGTCACACAAGGGTGCTAGCTGTTTAAACTTCCAGTCAGTAGGTATAAGTAATCTGGTCCCTCCACCCCTTCCTTTGATGTGAGGACTGTGGGAGAAAGTGTGATTATTGGAGAGGGCAGCAGGAGTGGCAGAGTACTCTGATTTGATCTCTTGGCCTACAAGATCCCCACTGGTTCTGCACCCTCATATTTTCACTCACTAATACAGACCAATGTTCCTGCCAGATCACTGCGCTCTGCAAATGAACGCCTGGTGGTACCATTCCAAAAAGGAAAACAAAAAAAAATCACTCTTGTGTACCTTTCTTTGGATCCATTCCACATTGATGGAATGATGGAATGAACTTGCTCCAACAAGATCAGAAGATTCTGTAGCAATTTATAAAAAAAAACGAGCACTTGAGTCAAATATAGTTTACTCTCAATAAAGTTTGTCAAACAATAAACTTACAGAAGTGTAGCTTTTCTTACCTCCTCTGTAAACATTAGGCCTGCAAACATCAATGACTTGTGAAGCGGTAGATTCTTCTTCGGTTGTTGTTACGTTGTTGTTCATGCTTGTACATGTTTTCAACTGCCCTGTTTTCACATCCACTGCTAAACCTGTTTGTTCTGGAAGTGGATCCCTCCTTCTGTGGTTCTCCCCGAGGTTTCTCTTTTTTCCCGGCTGTTTCTTTGGGGAGTTTTTCCTCACCCTGTTGGAGGGTGTAGGGACCGGGGATGTTGTCTAGTGCAGTCTGTTAAGCCCTTTGAGGCGGCTGTTGTGATATTGGGCTATACAAAAATAAATGTCTTGTCTTGTCTTATTCCAACTATCTCTACTGACATGAATTGTACCCGTTCTCTTGAAGAAGTCAGTTATCATTCCTATGCCTAAAATATCCTGTCCAGTTGATAATGACTTTATGCCTGTGGCTTTAGCTTATGTTATAAAATGGTTTGAAAAGATTATTGTTAATATGCTCAAGACCAGTGTTGGAAGTAACGGCGTTAGAGTATAACGGCGTTTGTCTTTCAGTAACGAAGTAATATAATTAATTACCTTTCCCATCTTTGCAACACCGTTATCGTTACTGAGAATGTAAAGTGTTGCATTACTACAATTGGGTTGAATAAAACACGAGCGAGGTGTCATGCTTTGGTTACGCATCAGCTGTTGGGGTGGGGATGATGAAACCATTGCAAATGCGATGATGATTGGCTGAGTGGGTGGTGCCCTGCTCATGCGGTCTCACTGCACGCTCTGACTACCACTAAACACAAGACAGTGTCAGCGACAATGGCGGCGACACGTGGAAATTCAAAGGTAGCGTTCTTGAACTGGAATTACCGGCACTACTTCTTGTTAATTGAAATAAAAGCAAGAATGTTTCTGTAACATGCTATGCCCTGGAAAAAATATCCACGTCTGCTTCAAGCAACTCAAACCTTCTAAAGCCACATCAACACATGCTAACACTTTTTTGCTTCTCCTCCTACGTTACAGCTACTGGTTTAGTTGTTAGATGAGAGGAGTATTTTGTATAGATTAATGTATTGTTAATTTTTACTGAGAATTAACAACATGTTAATCTGCATAGAAAGTTGGATTGTGTTCTGTTTATTGTGCAATAATTTACAGTATCAGAAATTTGCACTACTTTTTTTACATTTGTGTGTCTTAATTTTGCACTTGAATTTTATTTTTAATTGTTATTTTTTATGTTTTTATTCCTTTGCATATCATATGGCAGACTGCAATCTATTGAGTTCAAATAAATACAAAATGTTCTATAATATTGTATATGGTGTTTATATTCTTCAGTCAGTTAATATAAACATCTTTGATATTAAAGATGTTATAGAATGCAATAGTGTTACAGAACTACGGAGCCCCTCTGGTCACACTATGTCAAAAAAAAAAATATATGTAACTAAGTCGTGGCCTCAAGATACGCTAAGTCGTGGCCACGAGATAAGTAAATATGAATGAATATATATATATATATATATATATATATATATATATATATATATATATATATATATATATATATATATATATATATATAAAAAGAGAATGCACAATGGAGCAGCTTTTCTCCCGGAAGCATGCACGCTAACTCTGCCACCCATAAGGCTCATACATACAGCCAAATAGAGGTACCGTGACCTAAGCCTACAACGCCGTCTGCTGACGTTTTATCGTAGGCTACATAGACATGCTTTTCCAAAATGTGAAACACTTCAATAATTAATGAACCAGTCTGCACACTACTATAGACTATCTTAAAATCATAATCAGAAATACTTTATTGATCTTTATTGATAACCCAGGGGACAATTGTTGTGTCACAGTTGATGTGCACATCAAGACATTTAAAGAAATATAAATAATAATATTAAAGCCGCAAGCGGCAATAAAGGCCCTCGCCTCCCTTGCGACCGCGGGGACACATGTACTCGGAGGAATGCATTTCGTGCTTTGAAGCATAAACTTCACGATAATGTCAAATAACCGGGCCTGTTCCTCTGCTTGAATCTTCTTCTGGCTGGAGCCTGCTTCATCATCTCGGGCCTGTGCTACTGCTGGGGCCTGCTACACCACCTTGTATTTAGAGTTAAAGGTCTCCACATTCCCTGGTTTTCCTGGGATCTGTCTGAACTTATAAAAATAATAGATTATGTTTGGGCTAAGGCGAAAAAAACAAAATACTGACTGGAGATTTGCTCAGAAATCGCTGCACCCGCCTGTTAAAAAGTAAAAATGTAAATATTAGTTGTCTAAAAAACAAGTTTACAAGTTCCAAAAGATTCTGAAGAGCTTTCCAAGGCTCTAGTCTTGGCTCTGGAGGAGCGTTCTCTAAAGGAAGGATCCTGGCATTTTGTAAATGGCATTTATTTCCCAAAGAAATGGCTGCCTCTTCACAAGCTCATTACGACCACAGCCGTAAATGTATCAAAAAACAAAATGACAACTTTGGTTGGCACTCGTGTCTAGATAATACTCAACAAATTTGGGGCCTTTTAGAAAAAAACACATTGGGTTTAATCTTTTGACCCGAGTGCGATTTAGGTGGTCCCGTGTTCCACCCCACCTGGCGGACTTCCTGTTGAGTTTAGGCTGTGGCTGTCATAGACTTTTCTATTTGCCCTGAGGTGTTCTATGGATGTACCAAGTTTGATTTTTCTACGTTGGAAAAAATTACTTTCACTTTCCATAGGCCGAATGTATTTTCATTTTCCAGGGGTCGCCACTGAGTCATTTCTTTTTATTATTTTTTCAAATACTTAAGATACATCAATATTTCGCCAGGCTTAAGTTTAGTGGCCAATAAAATAAAATTTTTGCGCACTATTACTGGGTCAAAATTAAGGATAATTTTGTAGAAAAATTTGCAGAAAAATAAAAATTAAATAAAAATATAAATTGAGCAAAAACAACAAGAAAAGGCGTTGTCTATTTTGCACACGTGTGTTTAGCTCACTTTGCCTAAGTTTGGTGTTTCTTGAATGAAGCAGCTATTTTCTGTCAATTTTTAAAAGTAAGGTGTATTCTAAGGCGGTTCACATTTTCAATTCAAAATGGCCGCCTTCTCGTGTGTGATAGGGTGTGGTCCCCATTGGCTTTTATGTTCATAATCCCATGCTGGATGTGTGTACCAAGTTTCATTTGCCTAGGACAAACTAAAATTTTCCCTTCCCATTGACTTTTTCCACATATTTGCGCCGTTGCTATGGCAACACATTTGTAGATAGGGGGTGGTTGTCATTGGCTTTTATATTCGTCATGACATAAGTGATGTGTGTACCAAATTTTATGTCTCTATGACATACTAAATTCTTGGGTCCCATTATAAGTTTGTAGGGGGCGCTAGAGGGCCATTTCTAAAGCAAACCCTTTTATTTACATATCTTTGTGTTCAGGTCGTGAATGTGCACAAACGCCTTTTTGGGTCCAACTTGATCCGAGAAGGCGTTTGAGAGTTAAGGGATATTTTATTTTCACAAAAACGGCTGCCTCGTTACAGGTTTGTCACACCCACACCCGATAAGATATCAGAAACAACTTTGGTTGGCACATGTGTCTAGATGATACTCACCAAAATTGGGGCCATTTAGATGAAAACACATTGGGTTTAATCTTTTGACCCGAGGGGTGCGATTTAGTTGGTCGCTCCTTTCACCCCACATGGTGGACTTCTTGTTGAGTTTAGGCTGTGGCTGTCATAGACTTTTCTGTTTGGCCTGAGGTGTCCTATGGATGTACCAAGTTTCATTTTTCTACGTTGGAAAAAATTACTTTCACTTTCCATAGGCCGAATGTATTTTCATTTCCCAGGGGTCGCCACTGAGTCATTTCTTTTTATTATTTTTTCAAATATTTAAGATACATCAATATTTTGCCAGGCTTAAGTTTAGTGGCCAATAAAATTTACTTTTTGCGCACATTTACTGGGTCAAAATAAAGGACAATTTTGCAGAAAAATTTGCAGAAAAATAAAAATTAAATAAAAATATAAATTGAGCAAAAACAACAAGAAAAGGCATTGTCTATTTTGCACACAAGTGTTTAGCTCATTTTGCCTAAGTTTGGTGTTTGTGGAATGAAGCAGCTATTTTCTGTCAATTTTTAAAAGTGAGGTGTATTCTAAGCCGGTTCACATTTTCAATTCAAAATGGCCACCTTCTTGTGTGTGATAGGGTGTGGTCCCCATTGGCTTTTATGTTCATAATCCCATGCTGGATGTGTGTACCAAGTTTCATTTGCCTAGGACAAACTAAAATTTTCCCTTCCCATTGACTTTTTCCACATATTTGCGCCGTTGCTATGGCAACACATTTGTAGATAGGGGGTGGTTGTCATTGGCTTTTATGTTCGTCATGACATAAGTGATGTGTGTACCAAATTTTATGTCTCTATGACATACTAAATTCTTGGGTCCCATTATAAGTTTGTAGGGGCGGAAATAAAGGACAATTTTGCAGAAAAATTTGCAGAAAAATAAAAATTAAATAAAAATATAAATTGAGCAAAAACAACAAGAAAAGGCATTGTCTATTTTGCACACTAGTGTTTAGCTCATTTTGCCTAAGTTTGGTGTTTGTGGAATGAAGCAGCTATTTTCTGTCAATTTTTAAAAGTGAGGTGTATTCTAAGCCGGTTCACATTTTCAATTCAAAATGGCTGCCTTCTCGTGTGTGATAGGGTGTGGTCCCCATTGGCTTTTATGTTCATAAGCCCATGCTGGATGTGTGTACCAAGTTTCATTTGCCTAGGATAAACTAAAATTTTCCCTTCCCATTGACTTTTTCCACATATTTGCGTTGCTATGGCAACACATTTATAGATAGGGGTGGTTGTCATTAGCTTTTATGTTCGTCATGACATAAGTGATGTGTGTGCCAAATTTTATGTCTCTATGACATACTAAATTCTTGGGTCCCATTACATGTTTGTAGGGGGCGCTAGAGGGCCATTTCTAAAGCAAACCCATTTATTTACATATCTTTGTGTTCAGGTCATGAATGTGCACAAACGCCTTTTTGGGTCCAACTTGATCCGAGAAGGCGTTTGAGAGTTAACGGATAATTTATTACCACAAAAATGGCCGCCTCGTTACAGGTTTGCCACACCCACACCCGATAAGATATCAAAAACAAAATGACAAGTTTGGTTGGCACATGTGTCTAGATGATACTCACCAAAATTGGGGCCATTTAGACAAAAACACAATGAGTTGAATCTTTTGGCGTAAGGGGTGCGATTTAGGTGGCCGCGACTTTCACCCCACATGGCGGACTTCCTGTTGAGTTTACGCTGTGGCTGTCATAGACTTTCCTGTTTGCCCTAAGGTGTCCTATGGATGTACCAAGTTTTGTATTTCTACATTGGAAAAAATGTACTTTCACTTTCCATAGGCCCAATGTATTTTGACTTTTCTAGGGGTCGCCACTGAGTCATTTTTCATATTCTTTTTTCGGGGACTTCAAATACATAAATTTTTCGCCGACCTTGAACATTGGGCCTAATAAAAATGACTTTTCGTGCATGTTCACTGGGTCAAATTAAGGATCATTTTGCAGAAAAATAAAAAAAAATTAAAGCCGCAAGCGGCGATAAAGGCCCTCGCCTCCTTGCGACCGCGGGACACATGTATTCGGAGGAATGCATTTCGTGCTTTAAAGCGTAAACTTCACAGTAATGTCAAATAACTGGGCCTGTGCCTCTGCTTGAATCTTCTTCTGGTTGGAGCCTGCTTCATCATCTCGGGCCTGTGCTACTGCTGGGGCCTGCTACACCACCTTGTTTTTAGAGTTAAAGGTCTCCACATTCCCTGGTTTTCCTGGGATCTGTCTGAACTTATAAAAATAATAGATTATGTTTGGGCTAAGGCGAGAAAAACAAAATACTGACTGGAGATTTGCTCAGAAATCGCTGCACCCGCCTGTTAAAAAGTAAAAATGTAAATATTACTTGTCTAAAATAACAAGTTTACCAGTTCCAAAAGATTCTGAAGAGCTTTCCAAGGCTCTAGTCTTTGCTCTGGAGGAGCGTCCTTTAAAGGAAGGATCCTGGCATTTTGTAAATGGCATTTATTTCCCAAAGTAATGGCTGCCTCTTCACAGTCTCATTACGACCACAGCCGTAAATGTATCAAAAAACAAAATGACAACTTTGGTTGGCACTCGTGTCTAGATAATACTCAACAAATTTGGGGCCTTTTAGAAAAAAACACATTGGGTTTAATCTTTTGACCCGAGGGGTGCAATTTAGGTGGTCCCTTGTTCCACCCCACCTGGCGGACTTCCTGTTGAGTTTAGGCTGTGGCTGTCATAGACTTTTCTGTTTGGCCTGAGGTGTCCTATGGATGTACCAAGTTTCATTTTTCTATAATGGAAAAAATTACTTTCACTTTCCATAGGCCGAATGTATTTTCATTTCCCAGGGGTCGCCACTGAGTCATTTCTTTTTATTATTTTTTCAAATACTTAAGATGCATCAATATTTCGCCAGGCTTAAGTTTAGTGGCCAATAAAATTTACTTTTTGCACATTTACTGGGTCAAAATTAAGGACAATTTTGCAGAAAAATTTGCAGAAAAATAAAAATTAAATAAAAATATAAATTGAGCAAAAACAACAAGAAAAGGCATTGTCTATTTTGCACACAAGTGTTTAGCTCATTTTGCCTAAGTTTGGTGTTTCTTGAATGAAGCAGCTATTTTCTGTCAATTTTTAAAAGTGAGGTGTATTCTAACCCGGTTCACATTTTCAATTCAAAATAGCTGCCTTCTCGTGTGTGATAGGGTGTGGTCCCCATTGGCTTTTATGTTCATAAGCCCATGCTGGATGTGTGTACCAAGTTTCATTTGCCTAGGACAAACTAAAATTTTCCCTTCCCATTGACTTTTTCCACATATTTGCGCCGTTGCTATGGCAACAAATTTATAAATAGGGGGTGGTTGTCATTGGCTTTTATGTTCGTCATAACATAAGTGATGTGTGTACCAAATTTTATGTCTCTATTACAAACTAAATTCTTGGGTCCCATTATAAGTTTGTAGGTGGCGCTAGAGGGCCATTTCTAAAGCAAACCCTTTTATTTACATATCTTTGTGTTCAGGTCGTGAATGTGCACAAACGCCTTTTTGGGTCCAACTTGATCCGAGAAGGCATTTGAGAGTTAAGGTATATTTTATTTTCACAAAAACGGCTGCCTAGTTACAGGTTTGCCACACCCACACCCGATAAGATATCAAAAACAAAATGACAAGTTTGGTTGGCACATGTGTCTAGATGATACTCACCAAAATTGGAGCCATTTAGATGAAAACACATTGGGTTTATTCTTTTGACCCGAGGGGTGCGATTTAGTTGGTCGCGCCTTTCACCCCACATGGTGGACTTCCTGTTGAGTTTAGGCTGTGGCTGTCATAGACTTTTCTGTTTGGCCTGAGGTGTCCTATGGATGTACCAAGTTTCATTTTTCTACGTTGGAAAAAATTACTTTCACTTTCCATAGGCCGAATGTATTTTCATTTCCCAGGGTCGCCACTGAGTCATTTCTTTTTATTATTTTTTCAAATATTTAAGATACATCAATATTTTGCCAGGCTTAAGTTTAGTGGCCAATAAAATTTACTTTTTGCACATTTACTGGGTCAAAATTAAGGACAATTTTGCAGAAAAATTTGCAGAAAAATAAAAATTAAATAAAAATATAAATTGAGCAAAAACAACAAGAAAAGGCATTGTCTATTTTGCACACAAGTGTTTAGCTCATTTTGCCTAAGTTTGGTGTTTCTTGAATGAAGCAGCTATTTTCTGTCAATTTTTAAAAGTGAGGTGTATTCTAACCCGGTTCACATTTTCAATTCAAAATGGCCGCCTTCGCGTGTGTGATAGGGTGTGGTCCCCATTGGCTTTTATGTTCATAAGCCCATGCTGGATGTGTGTACCAAGTTTCATTTGCCTAGGACAAACTAAAATTTTCCCTTCCCATTGACTTTTTCCACATATTTGCGCCGTTGCTATGGCAACACATTTATAAATAGGGGGTGGTTGTCATTAGCTTTTATGTTCGTCATGACATAAGTGATGTGTGTGCCAAATTTTATGTCTCTATGACATACTAAATTCTTGGGTCCCATTATAAGTTTGTAGGTGGCGCTAGAGGGCCATTTCTAAAGCTAACACTTTTATTTACATATCTTTGTGTTCACGTCATGAATGTGCACAAACGCCTTTTTGAGTCCAACTTGATCCGAGAAGGCGTTTGAGAGTTAACGGATAATTTATTACCACAAAAATGGCCGCCTCTTTACAGGCTTGCCACACCCACACCCAATAAGATATCAAAAACAAAATGACAGATTTTGTTGGCACATGTGTCTAGATGATACTCACCAAAATTGGGGCCATTTAGACAAAAAAACAATGAGTTGAATCTTTTGGCGTAAGGGGTGCGATTTAGGTGGCCGCGACTTTCACCCCACATGGCGGACTTCCTGTTGAGTTTAGGCTGTGGCTGTCATAGACTTTTCTGTTTGCCCTGAGGTGTTCTATGGATCTACCAAGTTTTGTATTTCTACATTGGAAAAAATGTACTTTCACTTTCCATAGGCCCAATGTATTTTGACTTTTCTAGGGTCGCCACTGAGTCATTTTTCATATTTTTTTGACTTTAAATACATAAATTTTTCGCCAATCTTGAACTTTGGGCCAAATAAAAATGACTTTTCGCGCATGTTCACTGGGTCAAATTGAGGATCATTTTGCAGAAAAAAAAAAAAAAAAAATAAATTAAAGCATAGCGCGATAAAGGCCCTCGCCTCCCTTGCGACCGCTGGGACACATGTACTCGGAGGATTGCATTTCGTGCTTTAAAGCGTAAACTTCACGATAATGTCAAATAACCGGGCCTGTGCCTCTGCTTGAATCTTCTTCTGGCTGGAGCCTGCTTCATCACCTCGGGCCTGTGCTACTGCTGGGGCCTGCTACACCACCTTGTAATTTAGAGTTAAAGGTCTCCACATTCCCTGGTTTTCCTGGGATCTGTCTAAACTTTTGAAAATAAAAGATTATGCTTGGGCTGAGGCGAGAAAAGTACAGGCTGGAGATTTGCAATGACTCAGAAAGCGCTGCACCCGCCTGTTAAAAAGTAAAAATGTAAATATTAGTTGTCTAAAATAACATGTTTACCAGTTCCAAAAGATTCTAAGGAGTTTTACAAGACTCTAGTCTTGGCTCTGGAGGAGCCTCCTCCAAAGGAAGCATCCTGGCATTTGGTAAATGGCATTTATTTCCCAAAGAAATGGCTGCCTCTTCCCAGGCTCATTACAACCACAGCCACAAATGTATCAAAAAACAAACTGAAAACTTTATTGGCACTCGTGTCTAGATAATACTCACCAGATATTAGGCCGTTTAGATTAAAACACTTTGAGTTGAGTCTTTTGGCGTAAGGGGTGCGATTTAGGTGGCCGCGCCTTTCACCCCACATGGTGGACTTCCTGTTCAGTTTAGGCTGTTGCTGTCATAGACTTTTCTGTTTGGCCTGAGGTGTCCTAGAAATGTACTAAGTTTCATTTTCCTACGTTGGAAAAAATTACTTTCACTTTCCATAGGCGAATGGCATTTTCATTTTCCAAGGGTCGCCACTGAGTCATTTCTTTTTATTATTTTTTCAAATACTTAAGATACATCAATATTTCGCCAGGCTTACTTTTAGTGGCCAATAAAATGTACTTTTTGCGCACATTTACTGGGTCAAAATTAAGGATAATTTTGCAGAAAAATTTGCAGAAAAATAAAAATTAAATAAAAATATAAATTGAGCAAAAACAACAACAAAAGGCATTGTCTATTTACCACACGTGTGTTTAGTTCATTTTGCCTAAGTTTGGTGTTTGTGGAATGAAGCAGCTATTTTCTGTCAATTCTTAAAAGTGAGGTGTATTTTAAGCCGGTTCACATTTTCAATTAAAAATGGCCGCCTTCTCGTGTGTGATAGGGTGTGGTCCCCATTGGCTTTTATGTTCATAAGCCCATACTGGATGCGTGTACCAAGTTTCATTTGCCTAGGACAAACTAAAATTTTCCCTTCCCATTGACTTTTTCCACATATTTGCGCCGTTGCTATGGCAACACATTTGTAGATAGGGGGTGGTTGTCATTGGCTTTTATGTTTGTCATGACATAAGAGATGGGTGTACCAAATTTCATGTCTCTATGACAAACTAAATTCTTGGGTCCCATTATAAGTTTGTAGGTGGTGCTAGAGGGCCATTTCTAAAGCTAACCCTTTTATTGACATATCTTTGTGTTCAGGTCATGAATGTGCACAAACGCCTTTTTGGGTCCAACTTGATCCGAGAAGCGTTTGAGAGTTAAGGGATATTTTATTTTCACAAAAATGGCCACTTGCTACACGCTTGCCACACCCACACCGATAAGATATCAAAAACAAAATGACAACTTTGGTTGGCACATGTGTCTAGATGATACTCACTAAATTTGGGGCCATTTAGATGAAAACACATTGGGTTTAACCTTTTGACGCGAGGGGTGCGATTTAGTTGGTCGCACCTTTCACCCCACATGGTGGACTTCCTGTTCAGTTTAGGCTGTTGCTGTCATAGACTTTTCTGTTTGCCCTGAGGTGTCCTATGGATGTACCAAGTTTCATTTTCCTACGTTAAAAAAAAATACTTTCACTTTCCATAGGCTGAATGTATTTTCATTTTCCAGGGGTCGCCACTGAGTCATTTCTTTTTATTATTTTTTCAAATACTTAAGATACATCAATATTTTGCCAGGCTTGAGTTTAGTGGCCAATAAAATTTACTTTTTATGCACATTTTCTGGGTCAAAATTAAGGATAATTTTGCAGAAAAATTTGCAGAAAAATAAAAAATAAATAAAAATATAAATTGAGCAAAAACAACAAGAAAAGGCATTGTCTATTTTGCACACAAGTGTTTAGCTCATTTTGCCTAAGTTTGGTGTTTGTCGAATGAAGCAGCTATTTTCTATCAATTTTTAAAATTGAGGTGTATTCTAAGGCGGTTCACATTTTTAATTCAAAATGGCTGCCTTCTTGTGTGTGTTAGGGTGTGGTCCCCATTGGCTTTTTTGTTCATGAGCCCATGCTGGATGTGTGTACCAAGTTTCATTTGCCTAGGACAAACTAAAATTTTCCCTTCCCATTGACTTTTTCCACATATTTGCGTTGCTATGGCAACACATTTATAAATAGGGGTGGTTGTCATTGGCTTTTATGTTCGTCATGACATAAGTGATGTGTGTACCAAATTTCATGTCTCCATGACAAACTAAATTCTTGGGTCCCATTATAAGTTTGTAGGTGGCGCTAGAGGGCCATTTCTAAAGCTAACCCTTTTATTGACATATCTTTGTGTTCAGGTCATGAATGTGCACAAACGCCTTTTTGGGTCCAACTTGATCCGAGAAGGCGTTTGAGTTAAGGGATAATTTATTACCACAAAAATGTCCGCCTCGTTACAGGCTTGCCACACCCACACCCGATAAGATATCAAAAACAAAATGACAAGTTTTGTTGGCACATGTGTCTAGATGATACTCACCAAAATTGGGGCCATTTAGACAAAAACACAATGAGTTGAATCTTTTGGCGTAAGGTGCGATTTAGGTGGCCGCGCCTTTCACCCCACATGGCGGACTTCCTGTTGAGTTTACGCTGTGGCTGTCATAGACTTTTCTGTTTGCCCTGAGGTGTCCTATGGATGTACCAAGTTTTGTATTTCTACATTGGAAAAAATGTACTTTCACTTTCCATAGGCCCAATGTATTTTGACTTTTCTAGGGTCGCCACTGAGTCATTTTTCATATTTTTTTTTCGGGGACTTCAAAAACATAAATTTTTCGCCGACCCTGAACTTTGGGCCCAATAAAAATGACTTTTCGTGCATGTTCACTGGGTCAAATTAAGGATCATTTTGCAGAAAAATAAAAAATAAAAAAAAAAAAAAAAAAAAATAATCCGAGCAAAAACAATAGGCCCTCCCGGCTATCACCGGCTCGGGCCTAATAATAATTAAAGCCGCATAGCGGCGATAAAGGCCCTCGCCTCCCTTGCGACCGCGGGACACATGTATTCGGAGGAATGCATTTCGTGCTTTAAAGCGTAAACTTCACAGTAATGTCAAATAACCGGGCCTGTGCCTCTGCTTGAATCTTCTTCTGGCTGGAGCCTGCTTCATCATCTCGGGCCTGTGCTACTGCTGGGGCCTGCTACACCACCTTGTATTTAGAGTTAAAGGTCTCCACATTCCCTGGTTTTCCTGGGATCTGTCTGAACTTTTAAAAATGACAGATTTTGTTGGCACATGTGTCTAGATGATACTCACCAAAATTGGAGCCATTTAGATGAAAACACATTGGGTTTATTCTTTTGACCCGAGGGGTGCGATTTAGTTGGTCGCGCCTTTCACCCCACATGGTGGACTTCCTGTTGAGTTTAGGCTGTGGCTGTCATAGACTTTTCTGTTTGGCCTGAGGTGTCCTATGGATGTACCAAGTTTCATTTTTCTACGTTGGAAAAAATTACTTTCACTTTCCATAGGCCGAATGTATTTTCATTTCCCAGGGTCGCCACTGAGTCATTTCTTTTTATTATTTTTTCAAATATTTAAGATACATCAATATTTTGCCAGGCTTAAGTTTAGTGGCCAATAAAATTTACTTTTTGCACATTTACTGGGTCAAAATTAAGGACAATTTTGCAGAAAAATTTGCAGAAAAATAAAAATTAAATAAAAATATAAATTGAGCAAAAACAACAAGAAAAGGCATTGTCTATTTTGCACACAAGTGTTTAGCTCATTTTGCCTAAGTTTGGTGTTTCTTGAATGAAGCAGCTATTTTCTGTCAATTTTTAAAAGTGAGGTGTATTCTAACCCGGTTCACATTTTCAATTCAAAATGGCCGCCTTCGTGTGTGATAGGGTGTGGTCCCCATTGGCTTTTATGTTCATAAGCCCATGCTGGATGTGTGTACCAAGTTTCATTTGCCTAGGACAAACTAAAATTTTCCCTTCCCATTGACTTTTTCCACATATTTGCGCCGTTGCTATGGCAACACATTTATAAATAGGGGGTGGTTGTCATTAGCTTTTATGTTCGTCATGACATAAGTGATGTGTGTGCCAAATTTTATGTCTCTATGACATACTAAATTCTTGGGTCCCATTATAAGTTTGTAGGTGGCGCTAGAGGGCCATTTCTAAAGCTAACACTTTTATTTACATATCTTTGTGTTCAGGTCGTGAATGTGCACAAACGCCTTTTGAGTCCAACTTGATCCGAGAAGGCGTTTGAGAGTTAACGGATAATTTATTACCACAAAAATGGCCTCGTTACAGGCTTGCCACCCACACCCGATAAGATATCAAAAACAAAATGACAGCTTTTGTTGGCACATGTGTCTAGATGATACTCACCAAAATTGGGGCCATTTAGACAAAAAAACAATGAGTTGAATCTTTTGGCATAAGGGGTGCGATTTAGGTGGCCGCGACTTTCACCCCACATGGTGGACTTCCTGTTGAGTTTAGGCTGTGGCTGTCATAGACTTTTCTGTTTGCCCTGAGGTGTTCTATGGATGTACCAAGTTTTGTATTTCTACATTGGAAAAAATGTACTTTCACTTTCCATAGGCCCAATGTATTTTGACTTTTCTAGGGTCGCCACTGAGTCATTTTTCATATTTTTTTGACTTTAAATACATAAATTTTTCGCCGATCTTGAACTTTGGGCCAAATAAAAATGACTTTTCGCGCATGTTCACTGGGTCAAATTGAGGATCATTTTGCAGAAAAAAAAATAAAAAAAAAAATAAAAAATAATCCGAGCAAAAACAATAGGCCCTCCCGGCTATCACCGGCTCGGGCCTAATAATCCGAGCAAAAACAATAGGCCCTCCCGGCTATCACCGGCTCGGGCCTAATAAAATAAAAAATAAAAAATAATCCGAGCAAAAACAATAGGCCCTCCTGGCTATCACCGGCTCGGGCCTAATAAGTTGGTAAATAAACAAGTAGCCCATATACATGTAAGAAGTATAAATATATGCTATAAAATATAAATAAGAGTTATAAAGGACCATGGATATGCAGCCTACAAGATTTACATTACTGTATTAACAGAATTGAATTGATTGTGATGAACAGTACTATCAGAATCAGAATCAGAATCAGAATGAGTTTTTATTGCCAAGTATGCTTGCGCATACAAGGAATTTGTTTTAGTGACATAAGCTGCCAGTACACAGATACACCAACACACAGACAACAAATAAGTGTATAAACATACAACAAATAAATAAGTGTATAAACAGATAACAAATAAGTGTATAAACAATATAAACAATTGTGCTATAGATGATAATTGAAAAGGATTGGATAAGAAGCAGGGATGTACTAGGATGGAGGGGTAACAGATGAATATAAGGATATTGCACCTTTTTTTTTTTTTTTTTTTTGCATAAGCATAAGTGGGGAACATTTAACTGTTCATGAGGTAGATTGCCTGGGGGAAGAAACTGTTTTTGTGCCTTGCTGTTCTGGTATTTGCGGCTCTGAGGCGCCGGCCAGATGGCAAAAGTTCAAACTAGTAAATAAATAGAAGCAGAACTGCAGCAAACTATATTACACTGAATATTAAAACAGATAATATTGCACAGAATGTGAAGTATTACATTGCACTACAGTACAGGGTTCATTTAAATAACAAAGGTTATCGATATCAATAAATATCAATAAAGTATTTCTGATTATGATTTTAAGATAGTCTATAGTAGTGTGCAGACTGGTTAATTATTGAAGTGTTTCACATTTTGGAAAAGCACGTAGGCTATACATGTCTGTGTAGCCTACGATAAAACGTCAGCAGAGGGCGCCCTAGGCTTAGGTCACGGTACCTCCATCTGGCTGTATGTATGAGCCTTATGGGTGGCAGAGTTAGCGTGCATGCTTTCGGGAGAAAAGCTGCTCCATTGTGCATTCTCCTTTTATATTCATTCATATTTAATTATCTCGTGGCACGACTTAGCGTATCTCGTGGCCACGACTTAGCGTATCTTGAGGCCACGACTTAGCTTATCTCATGGCCACGACTTAGCGTATCTTGAGGCCACGACTTAGTTACATATATTTTTTTGACATAGTGTGACCAGAGGGCTCCGTACAGAACATAAAAAATAACTTCAGCTACTTTTCTAAGCAACTAATTACTTTTACAATGTGGTAACTGAGTCACTAACTTAATTACTTTTTGGGAGAAGTAATGTGTAACTGTAACTGTAATTACTTTTTTAAAGTAAGATGACCAAAACTGCTCAAGACTGATGTAAACACTTGTTTTAGAGAATCCCAGAGCCTGTGCCAGGTTCCTATTTGTTGACTTTTCTTCAGCCTTCAGTACGGTTCAGCCATAGCTACTGGATCCCAGGAAACAGATTAGGGACCAAGTTCCGGGCACAATAATTGTCATTGAACATGTTCATAGTTTTAAATATCTGGGCATCAAGATTGACTGTATGCTCAAAATGCATGAACACGTGAACAATGTGTTTGTGAAACTGGCTCAAAGGCTGCACTTTCTCCACTGGCTTAGGCTGTTTGGTGTTAGTGGTGCATCAATGTGGATTTTTAAAACTGCAGTGCTTGAAAGCATCATACAGTATGGTATGGCTGCATGGTTTAGGTCTGTCACTGTCCTCCAAAACACAGGCTTGGAGGTTTGGTGAAGGTAGCAATGAAAGTAATGGGAAAAGGGGTATTCCATTCCCAGCAGTCCATTTATGAAGGAGCCGTGGCCCGGTTGACCCATAGGATTTAAAACAATCATTCACGTTTTATTCAGTATGAGCTGCTTCCTTCAGGTAAGCGCTACAGAGCCTACAGGTGTAAATCAAACCAACTAAAGCTCTTGTGTTTTGTTTTTTTGTTGGGCTTTTATGTATTCTTGGCTTTTATGGTTTTAATTTCTCACTGGTTTTTGGCTTGCATTTTTTCATTAATTTATAGCTGGAGCAGTAGTATCTCCATTGTAGTGGGACTACAGTGCTGCTAAAGTATGAATGTGCTTGTTTTTGAAAACACATGTATGTACTGATGTTTGTTGTCCATGTACTTTGTTCTGCTACTGCTCAGCACTTTGCCCAATAAATATTTCTCCATGGGAACAATAAAGTATATTTGATTTGATTTAAGTGCTCTATTGCAATTATTATTTTGTCCAATAGCCCTTTTCACAAACCTGTAGGCCAAGATGAATTGTGTAAATCTTTTTTTAGGACAGCAATAGGTTTGTTGAAACTGCTGCTGGTTTGAGCTCATATGTGGCAACACCCCCACGTCCCCTGGGGGCGCTACAACGAATATATTCAAAGGTTTATTAGCAGAGAACACGACGGAGGCTAAGTTCCGCTCCAAAACGTGAATGAAGCGGCGTTGCTCCACGGCAGACGGCGCGAGCTATTGATATATTTTAAAGAAAGCGTCCAGAGTCGGTGTTATCATGGTAAAACTCACCGCGGAGCTGATCGAACAGGCGGCTCAGTTTACAAACCCCGTCCGAGACCGAGAGCTGGACCTCCGAGGTACGGAACAGTCAGGGCTAGCTTACACGGCTAATGTTGGCGCTGCAAAGAGTCAGAGTAATTCAGAAATATGCCCTTTTAACAACAGTAGAACGGTTTTGCAAAGCAGCGCGTGCTTCTCGGTGTGTTTATGTCTTTGTTCTGTTGATAAAAGAGAGCCGGCTGAACAAGCCTTGTACACACTGTCCGGAGCATCTTCCTCCACACGCACGGAAAGTCTTTTACACAGATTTGCGTTTACTTCAATCATATAGCGTCAGTTTTTAGACGTCTTTACTACTTTATTGAGTTGCCTATGACAGATTATAAGTGAATGTTACTCCAAGTAAGCAATTTGAAGGAATAATTTGAAAATTGAGTAATATGTGCAAAAAAATAATGTCTGAGAGTAAGTCAGTCACACTGTCCTGTTTTAAGATAGTCTTTGCTTTTTATTTTTGAAATGAGTCATGCGGTTATTGTTGGTGTAGTGTTCAAAAGGCAGGTTTGATGGTTATATTCTGTGCCCTCTTCCCAAAACCTGAGAAAATCCCAGAGGATTTGCTTACATGGAAATCCTCTGTACTGACATTAAGATTTATTTTTCATTTGCAGGTTATAAAATCCCTGTCCTTGAAAACCTTGGCGCTACACTGGACCAGTTTGACACAATTGACTTTTCTGATAATGAGATCAGAAAGTTGGACAGCTTCCCTTTACTTAAACGACTGAAAACACTTTTAATGAACAACAATCGAATCTGGTAAGTTTTCTCATCTGTTGACCATCTTAAAATGATCAAACACACAGACAATAGGTCCAGACCCCTCTTTTTACATTTTCACTCCACTCTACACCACTGAGAGTTCACACAGAGTTGGATCATCAAACTGATTATTTTGACAGCAGACCAGCACTAATATCTTCTATCTATGTAACATTGTATGTTACCGTACTCTGGGTTCATACAGTATAAAAAGCACTTGACTGTCTTGACTTTATTTCTTAATGGTTGAGAACAGACTGAGACTGAGGGCAGTGCTGAGAATGACTGCACATAGAAGTACAGCTGTTAAGGAGTGAGACATCTTATTTAAAATGCATACAAACTCTTGTTTACTGCTGTACTCTCTGATTAGGTAACTGTAAAAAAAAAAAATGGTATTAAAACATGTTAGAATTTCACAATTGGAATATTCTGCCCTAAAAAAAAATAACACGGTTGTGTTATACATCTGTTGCACATTTGACATTTTTAAGTTTGTCTTTGCCTTTTGTGTTCTCTTTCAACAAACCTAAATCTGTGGACTCGTCAGTCGTTTGGGTGAAAATTTGGAGCAGTCTCTGCCGAGTCTAAAGGAGCTGGTTCTAACAAATAACAACATTCAGGAACTGGTGAGTCAAAAAACATACTAAACCCTGGGCCTAAACTCCTGAGTTGGGTCATGTTTTTAATGATACTTTCTAAATGTCTCTCTTAGGGCGACCTAGACCCACTGGCCACTATAAAGACCCTCTCACTGCTTAGGTATGTAGCACCTTTACTTTAACAAACTGCACCAGTCATGCCTAAAGCTTCTAAAACTTTCTAAATATGTCTGTTTGCAGTTTGTTAAGAAACCCAGTGACCAACAAGAAGCACTATAGGCTTTATGTCATTAACAAGATCCCACAGATCCGTGTGCTGGATTTTCAGAAGGTCAAGCTCAAGGTGGGTGCTCGTGCTATATATATAGCTATATATAGCTTGACTATATATATACAGTCAAGCCCAAAATTATTCATAACCCTGGCAAATTTTGGGTTAAAGTTACTTTTATTCAACCAGCAAGTTTTTTTTCTTGATTGGAAATGACACAGGCGTCTTCCAGAAGTTAATAAGACGCCTTGTTATGGAAATATTTCTTGGCTTTTATTTACATTTGAACAAAAAGTCGCATGTCCAAAATTATTCATACCCTTTACAAACCCTCACAGTTTATGGGCAAATCCAAAGTTATATACCATTCCAAATAGTCCAAGCTGTTCTCAAGTATCCTAATCACCCTGATTCATTGGGAACAGCTGTTCAACTCAACAAGTGAAAAACAGTAGCTCTCTGCAGTTGGTTTGTGGACAGTTGTGGCTAAAGGCCAATTTATACTTCTGCGTCGAGTGTACATCGTAGGCTACACACGTAGGCGACGTCGTCGTGAGCATTTATACTTATGCGTATGTCTGTTTTAGTCTGCAGTTACACCGCCGAAATGCTAGTTGACGCGAGCGGGTTCCATTATGTTTACATTCCTCGATCTTCGCGATCTTTGTAATCTCCCGAAGAGGAGTCGTACAGATGGCTGTATTTCCATCACTTCTTAAATTAATCGCCGGTCACTTGGTCCATTTCCATGCTGGCTCTTCACTGAATTTCGGAAGCCAAAAGTGACACCTGTGCTGGCCAGGAGGATAGTGAGAAAGATGAATAAAAATACAAGGATTCATCACCAAGGCCATCCTGGTGAATCTGGGCTCTGCTGGTGGCAACATCTCAAGGCAGAAAGTCCAACAGACATTGCACACTGCTGGGTTCCACGGAAGCAGACCAAGAAGGAACCTCTTTCTCCAGATAAGGCACACGGAAGAAGGCTTGGTCTTTGCAAATACTCATAAGGGCAAAGACTTTTTTTATGATCAGATGAAACAGGATTTGAATTATTTGGCCACAATGATGTATCCTTCATCAAAAGAGAAGCCTTCAACCCTAAAGGCCTGTTCACACCGGGACAAATTTCGCGACTAAACAATGGGCGCCAATGTGAGTGTCCACACCGACGCAAAAACACCACGTAAAAGTCAGTTTTTAAGAACGCCTCGGGTTTGTTTTTGGTTTGACGTGTCTGGAGCTTCTGAAGTTACAGTAAAACACAACTTGGGGGAGCTCAAACACAAAACAACCTTGCCGAGCACACATACGTAATGGCGAAGAAGATATACGCCAAGTAGTAGCGTCTACACTGCCGGGAAGATATAAGACGAAGAAGATGCAAGGCAATTTGAATGTAGAGTTGCTGGGCTCGTTGGTGTCAGAACACAAAGAACTATATTACGACAAACGCGACATAGATTACAAAAATTACTTGCTCTCTTCTTCTGAGTGAAAAGCGAGTGTCAGAAGCGTAAAGTTGCGCAGCGCCACCTTGTGTACAGGGGTATTTCTGTTTTACATTAAGCGCCATCTAGTGTTCAGGGAATGAAGTTGCATGTTCACTCGACTCATTGTCAGCGAAAATTGCTTGGGTGTGAACACCAAAAACGCTTTGAAAAACGCTGGCGAATAACGCTGGCGAATAACGCTGGCGATTATTCGTCCCGGTGTGTATGGGCCTTAAGAACACCATCCCCACTGTTAAACATGGCGGTGGGAACCTAATGGTTTGGGTGTGTTCGTTCAGCCAATGGACCAGGAAACCTAATCACAGTAAACGGCACAATGTCTGAAGGTTCTCAGTCATCCAGGATATCTTAAAAAAAAGGTCAAAGTAAAAGCATCTGGACTCAGTTTTCAAGGTGAAGATGTTTTGACCCTCCAACCTCAAAGAGCTGGAGGTTATCACTAACGATCAATGGTCAAAAATCCCAGTGGAGACAAAAAGCTGGTCAGCAATTACAGGAAGCGTTTGATTGGTGTAATAGCCAAAAAAGGCTTGCCACTTTTTGTTCAAAGGTAACTAAAAGCTGAGAAATATTTATTTTCCCCACAATGATGCCTCTTTTACATCGTCTTAACTTCCGGAAGACGCCTGTGTCATTTCCAATCCTGAAAAAAAACTTGAAACAAAGTAACTATTGCCAGGTGTATTTTCTTTTTTATTTAATTTCTATCCATCTGATCTATCTCATCTGATCTATCTGATATATAGATAATAAATAACATAACAGAGTTTGGTAACTCTATGGGTATTTTTCTTTTTAGTATTAATCTCTTTCTAACTTTCGTGTGATCACAGGAGCGCCAGGAAGCTGAGAAACTGTTCAAGGGCAAACGAGGGGCTCAGCTTGCAAAGGATATTGCCAAGAAAACAAAAACGTAAGTCCCCATGGCGCAGCTGTAAACAATTATACACAGGTAATGTACAGCTACAGTCTGTGTTAGGAGCAGAACCCCAAACCAAAACACAAAATTAGATTTCTGATGTAAAACATTATTACCATTATTAGGCCCGAGCCGGTGATAGCCGGGAGGGCCTATTGTTTTTGCTCGGCTTTTTTTTTTTTTTTTTCTGCAAAATGATCCTTAATTTGACCCAGTGAACATGCACGAAAAGTCATTTTTATTGGGCCCAAAGTTCAAGGTTGGTGAAAAATTTATGTATTTGAAGTCCCCGAAAAAAATATGAAAAATGACTCAGTGGCGACCCCTAGAAAAGTCAAAATACATTGGGCCTATGGAAAGTGAAAGTACATTTTTTCCAATGTAGGAATACAAAACTTGGTACATCCATAGGACACCTCAGGGCAAACAGAAAAGTCTGACAGCGTAAACTCAACAGTAAGTCCGCCATGTAGGGTGAAAGGCGCGACCAACTAAATTGCACCCTCGCATCAAAAGATTAAACCCAATGTGTTTTCTTCTAAAAGGCCCCAAATTTGTTGAGTATTATCTAGACACGAGTGCCAATAAAAGTTATCAGTTTGTTTTTTGATACATTAGTGGCTGTGGTCCTAATGAGCCTGTGAAGAGGCAGCCATTTCTTTGGGAAATAAATGCCATTTACCAAATGCCAGGACGCTTCTCCAGAGCCAAGACTAGAGTTTTGGAAAACTCCTCAGAATCTTTTGGAACTGGTAAACTTGTTATTTTATGCAACTAATATTTACATTTTCACTTTTTAACATTGCAAATCTCCAGCCAGTATTTGTTTTTCTCGCCTCAGCCCAAGCATAAACTCTTATTTTTCAAAAGTTCAGACAGATCCCAGGAAAACCAGGGAATGTGGAGACCTTTAACTCTAAATTACAAGGTTGTGTAGCAGGCCCCATCAGTAGCACAGGCCCGAGGTGATGAAGCAGGCTCCAGCCAGAAGAAGATTCAAGCAGAGGCACAGGTCCGGTTATTTGACATTATCGCGAAGTTTACGCTTTAAAGCACAAAATGCAATCCTCCGAGTGCATGTGTCCCCGCGGTCGCAAGGGAGGCGAGGGCCTTTATCGCCGCATACGGCTTTAATTATATATTTTTTTTCCCACTCAATTAGATTGAATGAAGTGGCACAAAAGTTTCACTTTATTGTTTTAAAATTTCTTTTTGACAAAGTGCAAACAAACAAGCAATGCAAACTCTCCACCTGCCCTTTGGATCCCACCCTCACTGGTCAAATCATGTGACATCTACACTTAAAGTCACAAATGACCTCTGACTCTGGTTCCCTCTATTCTCCTCGACCTCAGCGAGGACAGTGCCTCTATCAACCACGCCATCCTCCTAAATTGTTGTCACGCCACTGTCGGAATCTCTGGTTCAGCACTCTACTGGACATTTATCTCGCCAACAGATTCCACTACATCTCAATGAACAAATATGAATCCCAAACCATCCCTGTCATACACGGTGTCCCTCAAGGCTCGGTACTTGGTCCCCTACTGTTTATCCTGTACAGGTGCCCCCTTGGTTATTTCATCCACCAACATAGACTTCAATACCACACCTACACTGATGACATGCATGTCTACCTCTTTTCCAAAACCCTCACCCCTGCCACTGTCTCCACTATCGCCAACTGCCTAACTGCAATCAAATCATTGATAACAACCATTGAACCATTGATAACAACTTCCTCAAACTCAACTGCAATAAATCAGAAATCCTCATTGCTGGACCCAAATCTCTCATCCCCTCCTCACAGGACTTAACTATCCCTATTGATGGTCTCTCATTCACACCCTCCCCTTAGATCAGAAACCTTGGGTTCATCTTTGACCCCTCCATCTATTACTTGAAACCCGTTATTTGACAGATCATCAAAACCATCTCAAAAATATTGCCCATCTCTTTCTTGCCTTCTCTACCTCTGCTGCTAAATTTCTCATCCATGTCTTCATGTCCTTCAGAACTGACTACTGCAATAGCACTCAAAGCGCTTTTACATTAAGCTTCCATTCACACACACATTCATACAACAGTGTCATAGCTGGAACACCCATAGAAGTAAGGTGGGTTAAGTGTCTTGCCCAAGGACACAACAACAAACGGTATGAAATGAGGATAGCGGGAATTGAACATTGACCACTGGGTGGCTGAGAAACCAGCTCTTGACATAAACTACTTTGAAAATAAATAATACAAGCTAGCTTGGCCGGGTGAATTTTGTAATAGAACTTGGCTCATTTCAATATTTAACAATGTGCCATTTTGTTTTTGCAGGTTTACTCCCGGATTGGGAGCACAGCTGGAGAAGAAACGATCCGGGCCGTCACCAGCTGATGTGGAAGCCATTAAGGTGTGTCCACACTGCATGAACAGCAGCTCTACTGCCCCTTGTCTCCAGGGCGCTGCAGTTCTGGGGTTGGTAGTGGTGGTACTAGTAGTAGTGGTGGGTTTGGGTTATTGTTTAAACTAGTTCTGCTTAGACAGTAATGTGTTTGGCCCTGTAATGGCTGAGGTATGATGAGTGGATGTTTTGGCTTAGTGATGAAGAACTGATGTTTTTGTTGCAGAATGCCATTGCAAATGCTTCATCATTAGCAGAGGTTGAGAGGTTGAAAGGGATGCTTCAATCTGGACATATCCCAGGACGAGACCTCAGACAAGGCAAGTGCTGATCCCCTGAAATATGAAATATGCGTTTGCGTAACAGAAAATGGTAAGCGAGAGGTCTCCTTCAGTAAAAGGATCTTTAGGGACTATGATAGTGTCATGCAAGAAAGCATTTCTGAACCACATTTTCAAAAGGCTGCAACCCCTGGGCACTCCTACACCATCTGAAATTATGTACCCAAAAGCATTTTGAGAGAAGGTGGTAATATTTAAATTTTGTATAAAACTCTAGGGCTAAAATAAATTCCTGTGGCTTCCCTTGGCATCTGGGAGGAAATACCATTATTAGACTCCCTCAGATATAAGCAGTTAGACCTATACATCCTGTGTGTGTCCTGCTTCTGAAGAATTGGTAATAACCATTCTATGCAAATATAGCACAGTTTTAATGCAAAGTCAGAGGCATGACAGGTGCGTGCCCATTGTTAAAATTTAGGGACAAAAGTTCACGTGTACCTGGTCATGGGCATTATCTGGATAAGCATTGTATAATTTTTATGCAATTTCTTTCTTGTCTCACGTTTTGGTGTTGTCCGCGCATAAAACAAACTCTGCAGCTGCGGTGCATAATAACACTTCCACAGTGGAGTATGCCAAAATACTCTGTCCACACTCTCAACATTGCTCCATGCAAGGACACAGTAAAGAAGCTGGTTCATTGAGCCATGCGTAATGTAACGTTCAAGTGCACTGTAAACTTAAGCATTCTTTTTTCCCAATGTAGCCCTTATCAAACTCGCTCAAACCCTAAGTTGCCCATTTTCTCTTCCTCTGCGATTTATATTTTTTTTTTTTTGCGATCAGACCAATCGCAAGCCGTTTGTCTGCAGCAGGGGTGTGGTTTGCTGGCCACGTCATACACAAGTAACTCGGCTAGTGCGGCTAGTCCAAAACGTTCAATATGGCAAACGCTGCGACCGAGAGGCTGTTTATTTCTGTTCTCGCCTCTGTTTTAAACAACCAGTAAAGAAAAAAACGATGAAACCACACTGGCGTCGGTTCTACTGGTGGCCATGGTAACTGACGTGGCTTCCTTGTTGACAACCGGCTGTGTAGTGTCGCCTTTTTAATTAATTAAATAATTTATTTATTTTTGTTTCATGTCCAGCGTTTCTGATTAACATTCCTTTTGTAAACCGTGCCCTTGAAATCGAATCCAAGCAACAGGGTACCAGACTAACTTCTTTGTATATAATAGTAAAAGAGTAAGTTGCGACTGGTCGGGCTACTGATATTGGCCTTACCACAGGGCAATAAAATGGCGGTTCCATCCGTGCTTTTCTGCTGTTACTGCATAGTGAAACTATAGTTTTCAGATGGCATAAACGGATGTAGTACTCAATAACTGAGACTGTAATTATTGCCAAAGGATCTTAAACAACATATTGAGCAAAGGCAAATATTTGTGCTTTTTGTTTATTTTATTATGAATTTAAGAATTTAAAGTACCTTCTTTCACGTTGTTATCATGTCGTATTGTTGGTAGAATTTTTTGAGGCAAATTAATTTAATACATTTTGGAATAAAGATGCATGTAGAAACAGTGAAGTGCTGTGAATACTTTCCGGATGCACTGTATAATAGGTAACTTGCTTGAAGTGTGCATAAAGTGTGTAAGTGGAGTTGGGTTGAGAGAACGGTTACTGGAGTATTTGGACACTATGCATTCCAAGGGCAGAAGTTCAAGTATTGGGATAGGGCAAATGAGTTTGTCAATAATATAGCACACTTGTGTGTCTGAATAAGTTGGTAACAGCTTCATCATAGAAGTTTTTCTTTCATTTTACCCCGGTAGAAGACATTTCTGTGTTTCATTCAGGTGTCTGTACAAAACAGGGTCATTGATATTGGTTTGGTGTTGTGCAGGTCCTGGAGGGATGGTGGAGGAGGAGGAAGAGGAGGAGGAGGAGAGTGAAGAGCCTCAGATGGAGGGACACACAGGTGCAGTTCTGGAAGAGATGGATCAGGACGCACAAGATGAGGACATGGATCAGGAGCCACATCTTAATGGCTCCTAAAGAACCAGAGTTGGCTTGTCTATCAGGACTGTTTTATTTTGTAACATGGAATCAATAAATTTTTTTTTTTTTTTTAACTACTTCTGTCTGTGTAATATCATTTGTTTAGGCCCACAGAGTTCAAGCACTGTAACCATCCAACAAAGGATGTTTGGACAAAAGTAAATTTCTTCTGCATTTCCAACCGAGATCAGAGAACATTCTCCCTTTCCGTTCGTCCGGATTTTATAGTTTCTTATAGTTTTTTATCATATTTTTTAATATGACCCCGATAGGTCCGTATGTATGTATGCATAATATATTACATTAGTCATTTATGGAAGTTATTACTCCTCACAAATGTATATCTAAAAGGTTTTTCAAGGAATTCTGTTTCTCAAAGTACACACTGTTACTATGAGCTAGCAACGAGGGCAGTGGGGAAAGTTCTTCAGTCTTAGTCTCATGAAGCTGTGTTTACGGAGCCCCTCTGGTCTCACTATGTAAAAATATATATATATATATATATATGTAACTAAGTCGTGGCCACGAGATATGCTAAGTCGTGGCCACGAGTAAATATGAATAAATATAAAAGGAGAATGCACAATGGAGCAGCTTTTCTCCCGAAAGCATGCACACTAACTCTGCCACCCATAAGGCTCATACATACAGCCAGATGGAGGTACCGTGACCTAAGCCTAGAACGCCCTCTGCTGACGTTTTATCGTAGGCTACACAGACATGCTTTTCCAAAATGTCAAACACTTCAATAATTAACCAGTCTGCACACTACTATAGACTATCTTAAAATCATAATCAGAAATACTTTATTGATCTTTATTGATATCGATAACCTTTGTTATTTAAATGGACCCTGTACTGTAGTGCAATGTAATACTTCACATTCTGTGCAATATTATCTGTTTTAATATTCAGTGTAATATAGTTTGCTGCAGTTCTGCTTCTATTTATTTACTAGTACTGTTCATCACAGTCAATTCAATTCTGTTAATACAGTAATGTAAATCTTGTAGGCTGCATATCCATGGTCCTTTATAACTCTTATTTATATTTTATAGCATATATTTATACTTTTTACATGTATATAGGCTACTTGTTTATTTACCAACTTATATTATTATTTATATTTCTTTAAATGTCTTGATGTGCACATCAACTGTGACACAATTGTCCCCTGGGTTATCGATATCAATAAAGATCAATAAAGTATTTCTGATTATGATTTTAAGATAGTCTACAGTAGTGTGCAGACTGGTTTATTAATTATTGAAGTGTTTGACATTTTGGAAAAGCATGTCTGTGTAGCCTACGATAAAACGTCAGCAGAGAACGTTCTAGGCTTAGGTCACGGTACCTCCATCTGGCTGTATGTATGAGCCTTATGGGCGGCAGAGTTAGCGTGCATGCTTTCGGGAGAAAAGCTGCTCCATTGTGCATTCTCCTTTTATATTCATTCATATTTACTTATCTCGTGGCCACGACTTAGTTACATATATATTTTTTTTTTGCATAGTGAGACAAGAGGGGCTCCGTAGTGTTTCCTTTACTTGCCAGGAACTGTCAAAATATTTTTATTAAAAGGAAGAAGGAGGAAAAAAACACTTGGGGTTATAAGGGTGGACTTTATTAGGTGACTGGATCAGCAGTTACCTGGCCAGGTAGGTTCGTGTGTCAAAATAGGCCTTTTATATGGATTATGCGGACCCAAAGCCTTTTCATGGGTTGGGGTTCTGCGGCGTATTTTTCTTGCGGATGAAGCAGCAAATGAGTGTGGCTTTAGAGTGGTGATGTTCACGAATGTCCCAAATCTACTGAACAAACCTCTTTTTGCACACAAGCTACTTTGCTCCTGAGACTGACAACAGTAGGACTGATTCTTGTTCCTGTGCTTGCTTCTTTTGTGTGTGCCCTCTCATAATTAAGATGGCTATCTGACACCATACATAGATTGTAAAAAATAACATGGAAATACACAGTAAATTTACAAAAAATAATTTACAGTATGTTGGCAGTGTCCACTCTGTGTGTGTGTGTGTGTAATAGTGGGTATAACCGCAGCCAAAATCAAGGCAAGGCAATTTTATTATTACTATAGCACAATTCATACACTGGGTAACTCAAAGTGCTTTACAGGAATAAAAGACAACTTACAAGATTTAGATTTAGAAACAAATTAAAAACATAGAAGAGTGCAGATAAAAAAACACTTCTAAGTTGTAGTGTAGGCGGAGCTTTAACAATGTCCCCTTGAACATTGTTAAAGTTGAGACTGTTCCAGATTTTTGCTGCATGAAACTTAAACGGTGATTCACCCTGTTTAGTTCTAACTCTGGGCACGAGCAGAAGGCCTGTGCCAGATGTTCTCAGATTCCGAGGAGGTTCATAAGCTACTAGCATTTCAGAAATATATTCTGGTGCTAAACCATTAAGGGACTTGCAAACCAGCAGTGCTGTTTTAAAGTCTGTTCTCTGAGCAACAGGAAGCCAGTGCAGAGATTTTAAAACTGGACTGATGTGGTTGTACTTCCTGGTGTTAGTTAGAACCCGAGCAGCAGCGTTCTGAATAAGCTGCAGCTGTCTTAACCCCCGTTACAGTAATCTAACCTGCTGGAAATAAAAGCATGAATAAGTTTCTCAAAGTCTGGTTGAGACATTATCCCTTTGACTCTGGAAATGTTTTTAAGGTGATAAAATGCTGATGATGTAATTGAGTTAATGTGACTCAAATTCAAGTCTGAGTCCACGATGGCCCCCAGATTTCTAACCTGGTTTTTAGATTTTAGAGAAAGAGACTCGAGGTGACTGCTGACACTTTATCTTTGTTTCTGTGGCCCAAAGATGATTAGTTTAGTCTGGTTTCTGTTCAGTTGGAG
Source organism: Neodontobutis hainanensis (assembly GCA_024349245.1). Classification (NCBI taxonomy): domain Eukaryota; kingdom Metazoa; phylum Chordata; class Actinopteri; order Gobiiformes; family Odontobutidae; genus Neodontobutis; species Neodontobutis hainanensis. The sequence goes on from JALDNG010001269.1 coordinate 47,228, forward strand.
AAAATTATTTTGCATCCATACGTCAATCTGTTTGATGGAAATTGGTCCATTTTCACCTGCTGTGAATGAAATGTAAATCTGAGTGTCAGCTGCATAATTATGGTATAATACGCCACAGCTGCATATTAACTGGCCTAAAAGAAGCATTTTAAAGATTGAATAATATAGGTCCCAAGATAGACCCCTGTGGAACCCCGCATGGCAGGGCCATTTGGTCTGATACAATCTGTTACCAACCGAAACAAAGTACTTCCTGTCTTCAAGATAAGATTGAGAACATTTAAGGGCAGTTCCAGAGATACCTATCCATTTGTCTAATCTTTGTGACAGGATTTCATGGTCCACTGTATCAAATGCAGCACTCAAGTCCAACAGAACTAAGACAGAGACTTTGTCAGTGTTCAGAGGTAGATGATAGATGGGCTGGGGGGCCTCATACTAGAGCAGAGTCCTGGGGAGGGGGGACATGTCACCCAGCAGGTCAGAGGTTTGCGTCTACACCAGGAGGAGAAAGTTCTACTGTCTTTTTTTAAAAAAGTGCTGAATACTACTGCAACAGTAGGCGGATGTAATAATAATTAAAGCCGCAAGCAGCAATAAAAACCCTCACCTCCCTTGCGACCGCTTGGACACATGTATTCGGAGGATTGCATTTTGTGCTGTTAAACGTAAACTTCCGGTTATGGCAAATAACTGGGACTGTGCTACTGCTTGAAACTTCTTTTGGCTGGAGCCCGCTTCAACACTTCGGGCCTGTGCTACTGCTGGGGCCTGCTACACCACCTTGTAATTTAGAGTTAAATGTCTCCACAATCCCTGGCTTTCCTGGGAGCTGTCTGAACTTTGGGAATAAAAGATTATTCTTGGGCTAACGTGAGAAAAACAAAGTACTGGTTAAAGATTTAAGATGACTCAGAAATTCAAAATGGCCACCTTCCCGCATGTGACAGGGTGTGGTCACAATTGGCTTTTGTTCATAAGCCCATGCTGGATGTGTGTACCAAGTTTCATTTGCTTACAAACAACTAAAAATTTCACTTCCCATTGACTTTGTCCACATATTTGGGGCGTTGCTATGGCAACACATTTATAGATAGGGCGTGGTTGTCATTGGCTTTTATGTTCGTCATGACATGAGATGTGTGTACCAAATTTCATGTCTCTATGACAAACTAAATTCTTTGGTCCCATTATAAGTTTGTAGGGGGCGCTAGAGGGCCATTTCTAAAGATAACCCTTTTATTTACATATCTTTGTGTTCAGGTAATGAATGTGCACAAACGCCTTTTTGGGTCCAACTTGATCCGAGAAGGCGTTTAAGAGTTAAGAGATATTTTGTTTTCACAAAAATGGCCACCTTGTTACAGGCTTGCCAACACCCACACTTAATATAAAATAAAAATGAATAACTTTTGTTGGCACTTGTGTCTAGATAATACTCAACAAATTTGGGGCCTTTTAGATAAAAACAGTTGAATGAGTTGAAACTTTTTGCGCGAGGGGTGCGATTTAGGTGGCCGCACGTTCCACTCCACATGGCGGACGTCCTGTTGAGTTTAGGCTTTGGCTGTCATAGATTTTTCTATTTGCCCTGAGGTGTCCTATGGATGTACCAAGTTTCATTTTTTTCTACGTTGGAAAAAAATGTACTTTAACTTTCCATAGGCCTAATGCATTTTGACTTTTCCAGGGGTCGCCACTGAGTCATTTCTTTATATTTTTTTCTTGCAGACTTCATTTCCATAAATTTTTCGCCGGATTTGAATTTTGGGCAGAGTTTCCTAAGTTTTCGTGCATGTTCAGGTGGTCAAATTAGCCCTCAAAGAGCAGAAAAAAAATAATAACGGACGATATCAGATATAATAGTCCCTTCCGGTTATCACCGGCTCGGGTCTAACAATGAGGGGTAGAGCATGTACCTACAGCTACAACCAGTGTGAGTGTTTACCTAAACAGTAGACATGTGGTAACATAATAAACTTACACATAAACCTACACAAACTCAGAAAAAAATGTCCCAAAGAAAACAGTCACCTTTTCAGCCCATCTTTGCGTTAAGGCTGCTGATTTACTTGATACCCAACTGAGATTAACTATAGCCCTGAGTAAAATGGATAGGAGAAAAATTCAACAGACTTAATAAATTGAGTTGTGACATGACGAGAGAGAGGAGTAGATTTAAAGTACCATAAATTTGCCATTCAAGTGTTATACTAAGGTTGAGTATATTTTACAATTTGAAAATAATATTGTCAAACATCTTTTATTGTCAAGTAAACACTTGGCGCACTCCAGAGCAGATAGGGGCGCTAATGAGCCATCCTAACCAAAGTTTGTGTGAAACACAACCAGTTACAGCGGAAAACCAAAACACGGTCCTGGAGCGGGTTGAAGTTGAGAAGAACGTGTACAGAAGGCTCACCTTCAGACAGCAGAGATGAACGACGACAGGAAGCTGCCGCCTTTACGGAACCAGGACCTGAGTTCTGTGACCGCAGCTGGTAACGCCGACACGTCACCCGTTAGCGTTAGCATTTAGCATATTAGTAACCATGTCATATATACTCTTCTCTCGTTTTCTGTTTATGTCTTTTCTTCTGCCATGAACCACTTTGGAGAATTTGACATTAGGTAACGCTACATGCACGATAATAACAGTAATAACAATTTTAGACAATGCTGACGTCAGCCTAGGGCCGGAGCTTCCGGTTTAGATAGATGACAACATAGACAATTTTAAGGAGAGATTTCACTCCGTCCCAATTAAAGCAGTAGTGTAAAGCCCTGTGTTAAAATATTTTTAATAAATGACCGCTGCAGTAACAGAGTAATATGAGTAGACACATAATGTGTGCATTTATGTATGTGTATATATCTCTCGACAAGCGACCATTTAAAAACAAAAAACAAAACAATGGTTCGTATTTGAGCTGCGTTTTGCTCCATCTTATGTCTTTCATTTTTATCACCATTGACCCTACAATAAAAGCCAAAACTATTGTCCCGTAATAAATTTATGAGTAAAAGAAACCTTGGCATAGTGTCACATTTGTGATGTAAATTAAATTAGATTAGACTTTATTAATCCCACAGTGGAGAAATTCACACGTGACAGCAGTTAACAGACAGGTAAAAATCAAAAAGTGTAGGAAATTACAGGAAGTAAACATGCCATCAGAAAATCTATACAGTCTTAAAAAATATAAATAAGTTTCAAAATATAATAATGCAGATAATAAAAACAGAGACACATAATGTAAAACGTTACAAAATAATAAGGGGGTAACACATATTGTAAAGTGTTGTGGATTTAGCTGTATATAACTGCAGTGGTTTTGAAGGATATGCTGAAGAGCTATTTCCTATACTGGGGGTGTTGCAGTCTGCTGCTGAAGCAGATGCACAGAGCCTCCTCAGCTATTGACAATTTGGTACAGTAATATACAGTATTGTTCAAAATAACAGCAGTACAATGTGACTAATCAGAATAATCCAGGTTTTTAGTATATTTTTTATCGCTAAATGATTACTAGTACAAGTTACTAGTAGGTGCAGTAGATTCTCAGAAAACTAACAAGACCCAGCACTTTTAAGGCTGTGCAATTGGGCAATTAGTTGAAAGGGGTGTGTTCGAAAAAATAGCAGTGTCTGACGATGACTGTACAAACATTAAACTATTTTGTACAAACGTTTTTGTTTCTAGCAATCCTGTGAATCACTAAACTAATATTTAGTTGTATGACCAACATTCCACAATTCATTTACATGTCTTGGTTTTGCTTGTTTGTGGGTTTGTGGTTATTGTCTTGTTCAAACAAACATTTCAAGGGCATTTCCTCTTCAGCATAAGACAACATGACCTCTTCAAGTATTTGACATATATATAATACTTATATAAACTTTGTCCTTCACCCTCCGCGGGTAGTCTCATCCATCGAGCTCGGGTCCTCTACCAGAGGCCTGGGAGCTTGAGGGCATGGCTTTTAATACACATTTAAAACAAAATATATAATGGTTATTCCAAAAGCTAATTTTTAAAGTCTACAGCAGCAGTAGAGCCATGGTATTTTGTTATATACAACCAAGGCATGCGGATACAATCACCGTATGGTGTGGCTCTCAGTGGATGTGTGAAAGTGGCTTTAGCTGCCACCTGCATGGATGGATGTGCCCTCTAATCATCATGGCAAGATAAAAATAAAATAATCAATGCATTTTTCTAATCAAATTCAGTCAATTTATTCAATTAATTGTTTCTTCACAAGTGGGCTGTTATGTCCCTGTATATATGAGTAGAGTCTACTTATTTAGGTCATTTTGAGGATGATATTTCCATAAATTCTTTTTAAGCATAAAGCAAGAATTTCTGTTGGAGTCTTAAAAACCTGAATGGGCTCTACACTGCAACCAAAATGGTTGCAAAATGCAACTATGTTTTCTGAAGCCATTCCATTGTGGACTTGCTCCGGTGTTTTGGGTCGTCCTGTTGCATTACCTACCCGCTACACAGTTTCAGCTGACATACAGACATTGAAACGGAGCAGAGTCAGATGAGATGAAAGTAGAAAACGGCTTATTCTGCTGTTTGGTACTTTTTAGAAGTTGTTCAGAAAGAAGCCTGTAGCAGCGAGCTAAAGGAAAAGTAACTTCTGGGGAAAATAAAAGTGATTTAAAAACCATGGTCTGTCACCTGTCAAACAGAAACACACACTGAATGAAAAGGTTGGTAGCGCCACTGAAAAAAATTGTCTAGAATTATTGTCTGAATTAGTAGGCTTCCATTTAAAACCATCAAATCAGTCCATAAAGGAACATCTTAAAATATGAGTAATGGTGAGGGATAGTGTTAGTTGTGTATTTAAAGATATTGCAATGGTATTTGGTATTTGTCATAAATTATAGACAAAAATGTATCATATCCAAGTACGTGACCGTGTCAGTTTCCTTGCTGTTGTCCACAGTGGGAGAAGTCTTGTCTGTGTATGGGTGGTACCTGCTGGCTGCTGCTGCCCTGCTCTACGCGCTCATTCAGTATCTGCACAAAAAGAAGCAGTCAATGCCAGTTCTCAGATACTCTGCCCAGCCCACACCGCACGGTCTGTAGATCAGAGGGTCGGAAATCAGTAACACAGAAGGCCTTCCAAAGCAAAATTTAATGTCATATGTGCTCTTTTTGCCTTTTAGATACATCACAAGTGGCAAAACAACAAGAGGCCATGGAAGCAGCTCGAAGGAGAATGCAAGAGGAACTGGACGCCAAAGCAGCCGTGTTTAAGAAGAAGCAAAAACAGGTTTCACAATAAACACAACTTTTCTGTAAACTCAATCATATGGTATTAGGTGAAGCCCGAAATGTTTGTATACAGAGTGGTAGTGCTATACAGTTTGTAAAAGGTGTGTGTGTGTCTTTGATTGTTTATATAGGGATAATCCGCCCATTGGTCCCCTATTTACTGATATTATCGTTGAGTTGTCACTTAGTAAAAACTTAGCTCTAGAGACCGGAGCCATCTTTTGTACCAGGCTGTAAACATGATTTTTACACTTGTAAAGTTGCCATTGGGTTTCTCCTTATATTTCCGCTTTTGTAGCCTGCCCTCTGGTGGACGACAGTATATCGCCATATTTTGCTGTATTTTGGCGTATGGCGGCGCCCTTACGCAACGACCATTTAGGAGGTACCTTGGGAGACGCTTGGTGTGTGTGGGGCTCAGTTCAGCAGCAGTCACTGGAGAATGTTGTTTACCCTGTAGAGTTATACTTAGCTTAGCTTGAACAAGGAACCAAAGCCTCCTTCTTTTGTCTAACAACTTGTAACATGATAATCAGTGTGGTCCCAATATCCCTTAAATCTTATAAACCTGTGGTTTGCAACCTTTTTTCTCTAGTGGACCCTATAGGCTACCAAGCGTACTCTCTCATACATGTTAGTGATTCTACAGAAAGTGGTCATATAAAATTTGATAGTGTATGTGGCCCATAATGTATGCCTGCATACTATGAAAACAACAGAAATGACTTGCACTAATGTAAGTACATGTTAGTAACACTGCTATTAGTTAGTAAGTTAGTAACTGACTGCTATTAAACTGAAAAATCAAAGGTGAAGTCTGAACCAACTAATTTAACCAATTCAATAATGACATGAAGATTAATGTAGTTGTTGTGCTACAGATGGAAACTTCTGAGTATATTTATTATGGAGTCAATACATGACACAGGCCAGGGCTGTTCAACTCAAGTGAAAATACTGGACAGAAAAAACTAATGACAACAATAATGTGTCTGAGAACAAGTAATACTATTTATAGCTTTTTTTAAATTGATGAATTATTATTATTAATTTGATTGGGACATTGCATGTTAATGATCATACATACACAGCCACATTAATTTAAACATGCCAGATTGTAGCCTTAGGCTAATTTCCATCTGTTGTCCCAACATTCTCACATAAACCATAACAAAGGACTGATATGTTGTCTTTTGTCAACAGCAAGATGAAGTGAAGGGTAGACAGAAAATTGAGATTTGGGACAGTATGCAGCAAGGCAAGAGTTACCAAGGAAGTGCTTCTCAGGTAGGTTTCCACACTTTGTTCTTTAACATAATTGATTGCACTAATGATACTTTAACTGTTAGGTTATGGATATGTAACATATTTAATCAGTCTTCATAAAGTAGAAATTATATTTTGAAAGATTTACCAAGAAGTACCAAGGTGCAGATAAAACCAAGTTGTAGCTCTTGTTGTTGCAGAGCACGGAGGACAAGTCATCAACAACCGTTGTCAAAAGAAAGACGGACAAGAAGCCCCTTCGCAGTGCCGGTTAGTGTTGCATGGTGTATCGATTCTTCAAAGGTATCACAATACTATGGTGCTAAAAATGGATTTGATATCAAGTTTTTTAGGTATGGATACTTCATTTAAATACCTGACGTGTGTGCCGTAATAATGAGTAGTGCACTGTCTCACAGAGAACAGAGAGGGCCAGCCACAGTCAGATACTGTATGGTCTAAATATCTTTGTTTAAACATCCTTGATGCAAATCAAAAATAATAAACAGCTGCTATTCCATGTTCCTTTACATATAGCCTCTGTTGTGTCAGGCCTCACTGAAGCGAGCTGTAGCCTACCACTGGAGAGTCATTTTGAAGGTAGAAATGTTGCAAAATGCATGCGTGTAGACTGCTACCTGAGGACTTGTAAAATTCAATTTGAGAACTACCAAGGAAATCTGAAGTTGTAAGTTAAAATTTTTACTTGTATATTTTGTTTAAATGCTTTCACTTTTGGCTTACAACCTCAACTCTGTGAGTACAGCCTTTCAAACCAGCCGCTACAACACTACAAATCTGACCAGTCGGGTGATTCAATTTTTGTGACATTTCTTGCAACACGTTTGTCTCAAAACAGATTTGCACTTGTAGAGAGCAGGGGGCAGGTGACCTCGGAGACTGAGTTAACGTCTGGACCAATCAAGGATAGATACGGCTAGTTATGATTTTGGACCTGGGGAAAATTCTGCATGCACAGTTGCACACTAAGAAGTTTAATTGTCCTTTTGACCTAATATCACACAAAGAAAACAAAACAGATCACTTTTAATGGTAAGTGTAGTTGTTTTCACCTGAGTAATCATTCTGTAGTAAAGCTGCTGCTTGTATGGTTCTGTGTTTTTACCATTTTTAGCTAGTAATCATGATGTCATGATATAAAAGGAGCTTATATTGGTCGTAATAATTCACTGAAATTTTTAAATTGTTGTTTCTGTTAAGTTTTACAGCTAAATAAACTAGTGACCCTTTGTCAGAGCAATATAACGTTTGTCCATCCATCCATCCATCTTCTACCGCTTATCCGGGGCTGGGTCGGGGCAGCAGTCTAAGCAGAGAAGCCCAGACTTCCCTCTCCCCAGACACTTCCTCCAGCTCTTCCGGGGGGATACCGAGGCGTTCCCAGGCCAGCCGAGAGACATAGTCCCTCCAGCATGTCCTAGGTCATGCCCCTAGGACATGCCCGGAACACCTCTCTAGGGAGACGTCCGGGAGGCATCTGAAACAGATGCCCGAGGTGACATTCCATGTCCCTAGAGCTAGATTCTGTGTCCGGGATTGGGTCGCGAGATCCCGCCGACTGCCACCCAATCCACATTGCACCGGCCCCTTACGGTTCCTCCTGCAGGTGGTGGGCCCACAGGAGGTCGGTCCCACGTCGCTCTTCGGGCTTAGCCGGCCGGGCCCCATGGGGAAAGACCCGGCCACCAGGCGTTCGCATATGAGCCCCAACCTCGGGCCTGGCTCCAGGGTGGGGCCCCGGTTGCGCCATACCGGGCGACGTAACGGTCCTTGATTTTAAAACGTCCATAAAGGGTTCTGAACTGCTCTTAGTCTGGCCCGTCACCTAGGACCTGTTTGCCTTGGGAGACCCTACCAGGGGCATAAAGCCCCCGACAACATAGCTCCTAGGATCATCCGGGCACTCAAACCCCTCCACCACGATAAGGTGGCGGTTCAAGGAGGAGTTTATATATATATATATATATATATATATATATATATATATATATATATATATATATATATATATATATATATATATATATATATATATATATATATATATATATATATATATATATATATATATATATATATATATATATATAAAATATATATATATATATATATATATATAAAATATATATATATATATATATATATATAAAATATATATATATATATATATATAAAATATATATATATATATATATATATAAAATATATATATATATATATATATAAAATATATATATATATATATATAACGTTTGTAATAATGTTTTTGAGCAGCTGCTTGTTGTTCATTAGCAGCGTTAGCGCTATCAGTGTGTTTTAGTGTATTAGCTCTGTTTAGTCATTGACAGCTTTTGCTTGGTGGTGGATAACAGGATAATGATAATGCTTAATTGGACTTATACCAACTTTGGAGACATTTTTACATAAATAATAAAGCTAATATAATATAAATTAAAAACTTGTACATTACAGATATTACATTACAGTAAGAGTCTGCAAAGTATATATAGAAAATAAAAGTGTGACTTAACACATACACAGACTGTTGTACTAAGTGGTTTTGTTTGGTTACTTTACACTTGAAATCTATAATGTTTTAGTTGCATTAAAAAACACATAGACTCAATATTGTTATTACCACACATCAGACCATACATTTGTGCTAAATTAGACGGATACAGTAAGTCTTCTGCTAGAGGTAATGGTTTTAGCTTGTTTAATTTTTTCTTTTTATTATTCTCAGTCTTCAACTTCTATTTTGTGTAGCTACAGTTTTATGTCCTACACCAGACTTGTCCAGGCCGACTCTGGGATGAAGAGTAAGAGAACACTGTTACAGACACAAGACATCCAGACCCCGAGACAATACACAGTCTGCAGAATGAACAGAGAGAATGTGTCATGATGCATTAAGGGTTTATTTGGTTTAGAGCATTTTAATGTCCTGTTTCACAGGTACAGCTGATTATAACTGTATTGTCCACAATACTGTAAATGTGCGCTACCTGTAGAAATGCTCACACTGCTGCAACTTCTCTGAGACAGAGACATTTGTAAAGTGAGTCTAAATGAAGTGTAAAAAGTCTGTAGTAGTTCCTTTCAATGCAGCTGTGAAGAGATGGTGGAGCTGCAGTCCTTTCTCATCCTCAGGTTGTAGACTGAGGCCTCTGTGAAGAGTCTCCTCCTCGTGCTGCAGCTGTAGGTCTCTGACTCCTGTAGTACCTGGAGAAACAACCCAGACTGTAATACAGTTACCTCAAAGTGTCTCATTTAGGCCTCGTCAGATTTGTTCAGGACACTGCTGTGGTTCAAAAGACTCACATTTTGAAGACACTGGATGTAGGCATTGATTGTAGGACTTCTACAGAAGTTGTCCTGTTGTTTTCTCTTCCTAAATGAACAGAAAAATATCAGTAAAGTAACCAAACAAAACCACTGAGTGCAACAGTCTATGTGTGTATGCGTTACTGTATGTCACACTTTTATTCTGCATTTACACTTTACACTTACTGGGATGTAATATCCCCTTAGTTTTGAATTAATATTGTATTGGCTGTATGATTTCTGCAAAATGTCTATACAGTGGGTCTAATTTGAATAAAGCATTAGTCCTGTTTTTACCTTGAGAAACCAAACCTAAGCCCTGACAAAGGCTAAAATAAAATGTTTTTGAAAAGACATTAGCCTACCTGCTACAGCTCTTTTTATTTCCCTATAATGAGTCGCATTTTGAGCAGTGATTCATGGAGAATACAGGTCACTGTCGACAGCAGCTGGACGCAAGAGCAGAAGCTGTCAATGACTGTAAACAGAGCTAATACAGTTAAAAAGCACTGATAGCGCTAACTTGCTAATTACCAAACAAGCAGCTGCTCAAAAAAACGTTATTACAAACCTTATATTGCTCTGACATAAAGAGTCACTAGTTTATTATTTTTTATTTTTACGACCAATATAAGCTCTTTTTATAACATCTAGCGTGCACAGGGGAAGGTGACCGCCCTAGTAGCGGAATGTACGAGTGGAAAACAAGCGACAGTCCCTCATTGGCCCTGTCCCAATACACGCACTACACTCTGTGTTCTTTCACAAAGTGTGTACTTAGTGGAAGTGCATTTTAGTGTAAGTGTACAGGGAATCAAGTGTGCAGAATTAGCAGAATTGGACATAGCTGTTTGTCTCTCAATTTGAAGGTTGGTAATTCGATTACCGTTCTCCCCACAGTTCATACTGCCGTTGTGTCCTTGGCAAGACACTTAACCCACCTTACCTCCAGTGGTGTTTCAGCTGTAACACTGGTGAATTAAAACTTAATGTATGTCACTTTTGGATAAAAGGGTAAATGCATAAATGTAAATATTGTATTTGAAAATTATAATAAATCTACGGCAGAATCATTTCCTGAAAGAAAAAGCAGAGAAGCCGAAGAAGACATCTATACAAGACTCGCAAATCTCATCAGACCCTGTTAAAAAAGTTGTTTTCAATGTCTAAATAATGCAAATTGTATTTTTAACCTGCGGGTATTGAGGCAGGGCCATTATGTTTCTCCGCTCCCTCCTCCTCTCTTTTTCTCTCTCTACGCAACACCTGCAATAAACTGATGAAGTGAAGGATAATAAATTTATAGACAAGCATCGTCCAGCTGTTGGCTACTGCACGAGTTCTACATCATGTCAAAAATGTTCGTTCAGCTGAGAGCTCACCAGCTGAGAAGCGCTCCTCTCTGGAGGAGTATTATACAGTTTTTATGTGACTTTTTTGTGCCTCGTGTTTTGATTTAGATTTTTTTGACTATACGCAAACCTCGTCTTCCACCAAGCCCATGTAGCCTACATTTACAGTCTTAGGTGTAGGTCTGACAATACTTATGGTCGTCTGAAATAGGCTGCACAGTTTGACAAGGAAGAGGAGGAAAAACCAAGCAAACCACGCAGGTGCATTATTTTAGTGGTGAGATTTTATTTATTACATTTTTCACGGTTTAACTAAACATAAGATAACAATTAACACCTAGAGTTGGACGTTGCGGCAATATTGGCAGTTTATACCAGTTAAAGTAGAGGCTAATCCAGTTTGTAATCCTTCAAAGGCGCTTTCTTAATGTTCCGCCCATTCTGCGGTAAATTGGTCGGAGCAATCCCCTGGTTGTAGCGGTTGATTTGACAGGCTGTTCTCGGAGTTGGAGTTGAACTTGTAAGGCAAAAGTGAAGGCATGTATTCACATTTCCAACATTTCTATTTTGGCTTAAATATTAAGTAAAGTGAAGATTTTAACTTACAACTTTACAGATTTCTTGAGTGCAAGTTCTCAAATTGTATTTTACAAGTCCTCAGGTTACAGTGCACGCATTTTGCAACATTTTTACCTTCATAGTTGCAAACCAGGACTCTATTTGGGTTTGACAGAACTGTGACAGAACCCCAGCTCATTCTCTGGAGGGGCTCATTACAGACAAACTAAACTTTACAGGAAATACAGGTCGTTTGTTCAGAAAAAGACAAAAATGTAAATGGAGTTCAATGAATGGGAGAGTGATTGAAAACACACTTCTCTTTACGAGGTACTGCATGGTGGAAAAGTCTGAAAGTGTTACACTAAGGCTGTCAGAAAGTAGTGCTTTGGATAAACTACTGAACATTTATACTTGCATGTGAACAGGTTGTATTAGTCATTAAAATAAATTAGATTTTCTTGTTTCCTTCTGTTATGTCTTCCAGACTACAACCCCCTGAGTGGAGAGGGTGGTGGCACCTGCTCCTGGAGGCCCGGTAGGAGGGGCCCATCAGCAGGAGGATGAAACTAAGGCCCGTCAGACACACTGCTCTAAAAGTAGTTGTCTGACAACAGAGTCCACACTGAGCAGATGAGGTTGTTGATGCCAAAAACAGTTTAATATGTTCTCTTTGTTCCGGTCTGCTCCCACATCTGTTTTCTGATAAATGTGTAGTTCCTAACTCATTTCCCAAAATGGCATTAACAGCCTCTTTATGAAGGCAGTCCTGTAAATGGTACCTCACCAGTGGGTCTGGCTGATGCACTTCACTGAGTGTTTTTATAATATATTCATATATTTTGTTAAGTAGCCCATACTTGGTTTAACAAATGCACATTTTGAAAAATAACAATACAATCAATAAACTGTTCTGATTATGTTGCACTTTTGGATTTGAATTGTGTGGGGAGGAATCTGGTGTTTATATGGCTTTTCGTTATCATGAGAAAGGATTATATGCTCCAGATCAGGGGTGAGCAATTATTTGTCTCCAAGGGCCACATTAGAACATGGGTCACTTTGAAATATTGAAGAAAAAAGGTAAAATACATGCAGTATTTAATTATCAATAAAATATAAGTAAATGTGGCCGCATGGGGCTCCCAGGCCTTAGTTTGCGCACCCCTGTTCCAGATGTTTTGTGATTAATTAAAATGGTTATACAGTGCATCCGATTCCGGATATATTCACAGCGCTTCACTTTTTCCACACTTTATGTTACGGTCTTATTTCAAAATTGATTAAATAATTTATTTTTATATAGTTTCAAGAATGCCCCGTAAAGTCTCTCTGTTAAAGAAAAGGTATGTGCAGAAGAGGTTACAATTTGCCAAAGAAAACATCGACTGGCCTAAAGAGAAATGGAGGAACATTTTGTGGACTGATGAGAGTTAAATTGTTATTTTTGGGTCCAAGGGCCACAGACAGTTTGTGAGACGAGCCCCAAACTCTGAATTAATGTTAAGGAGTGGTCAGCATAATCCCCGGACATTAATCCAATTGAGAAGCTGTTTCTGAAGCAAAACCAAGAAATGTAAATGAATTGTGGAATGTTGTTAAACAATCATGGAGTGGAATAACAGCTGAGAGGTGCCACAAGTTGGTGCCACACAGATGTACTAAATCAGTTTTAAAATACTGTGGTTATACAACTAAATATTAGTTTAGTGATTCACAGGATTGCTAAATACTAGAAACAAAAACGTTTGTACAAAATAGTTTTGAGTTTGTAGAGTCAATGGCAGACACTGGTATTTTTCTTGTTTGCCGCTTAGCAATAAAATATACAGGAGTGCAGAATTATTAGGCAAGTTGTATTTTTGAGGATTAATTTTATTATTGAACAACAACCATGTTCTCAGTGAACACAAAAACTCAATATCAAAGCTGAATATTTTTGGAAATTTTAGTTTTAGCTATTTTAGGGGATATCTGTAGTTTGGTTCTACCAGACTCTCGTACATTTCATTTGTACAGAGAGTCTGGCCTCGCTCCATTGACAAGCGTTTACTTCCTTGTATGCGGAACTCTGTTGAAGTTTAAAACTATTGGATCTGCCCAGAGTCACAGGATCTGCCATAGCCAATCGCTAACGTGTGGTCGTGACGTATGTCATGCGCCAAACCGACTGGAAACAACAAGTCACTCCTCTGTTCGCTGATTGGTCCTACAAAAATTGATTTCTGGAAACCTAAGAATATACAGCGATCCCAGACTAAGTACTAAAGCGAAATGAAATTGAGCGGAAGTACGTAGGAGGGCGGAGCCAGGCTAGGATATCTGTGTGTGCAGGTGACTATTACTGTGCATAATTATTCAGCAACTTAACAAAAAACTAATTTATACCCATTTCAATTATTTATTTTTACCAGTGAAACCAATATAACATCTAAACATTCACAAATATACATTTCTGACATTCAAAAACCAAACAAAAACAAATCAGTGACCAATATAGCCACCTTTCTTTGCAAGGACACTCAAAAGCCTGCCATCCATGGATTCTGTCAGTGTTTTGATCTGTTCACCATCAACATTGCGTGCAGCAGCAACCACAGCCTCCCAGTCACTGTTCAGAGAGGTGTACTGTTTTCCCTCCTTGTAAATCGCACATTTGATGATGGACCACAGGTTCTCAATGGGGTTCAGATCAGGTGAACAAGGAGGCCATTTCATTAGATTTTCTTCTTTTATACCCTTTCTTGCCAGCCATGCTGTGGAGTACTTGGATGCGTGTGATGGAGCATTGTCCTGCATGAAAATCATGTTTTTCTTGAAGGATGCAGATTTCTTCCTGTACCACTGCTTGAAGAAAGTGTCTTCCAGAAACTGGCAGTAGGACTGGGAGTTGAGCTTGACTCCATCCTCAACCCGAAAAGGCCCCACAAGCTCATCTTTGATGATACCAGCCCAAACCAGTACTCCACCTCCACCTTGCTGAAGTCTGAGTCGGACTGGAGCTCTCTGCCCTTTACCAATCCAGCCATGGGCCCATCCATCTGGCCCATCAAGACTCACTCTCATTTCATCAGTCCATAAAACCTTAGAAAAATCAATCTTGAGATATTTCTTGGCCCAGTCTTGACGTTTCAGCTTGTGTGTCTTGTTCAGTGGTGGTCGCCTTTCTGCCTTTCTTACCTTGGCCATGACTCTGAATATTGCACACCTTGTGCTTTTGGGCACTCCAGTGATGTTGCAGAAATATGAAATATTCTGAAATATGGCCAAAATGGTGGCAAGTGGCATCTTGGCAGCTGCACGCTTGACTTTTCTCAGTTCACGGGCAGTTATTTTGCGCCTTGGTTTTTCCACACGCTTCTTGCGAACCTGTTGACTATTTTGAATGAAACACTTGATTGTTCGATGATCACGCTTCAGAAGCTTGGCTATTTTAAGACTGCTGCATCCCTCTGCAATATATCTCACTATTTTTGACTTTTCTGAGCCTGTCAAGTCCTTCTTTTGACCCATTTTGCCAAAGGAAAGGAAGTTGCCTAATAATTATGCACACCTGATATAGGGTGTTGATGTCATTAGACAACACCCCTTCTCATTACAGAGATGCTCATCACCTAATATGCTTAATTGGTAGTAGGCTTTCCAGCCTATACAGCTTGGAGTGAAGGCTGATTTATGCTTCTG
The DNA here is from genome assembly GCA_024349245.1 of Neodontobutis hainanensis. Classification (NCBI taxonomy): domain Eukaryota; kingdom Metazoa; phylum Chordata; class Actinopteri; order Gobiiformes; family Odontobutidae; genus Neodontobutis; species Neodontobutis hainanensis. The sequence goes on from JALDNG010001269.1 coordinate 62,726, forward strand.
CGTAGGGGGTACGCCGTAGTGTACGCCGTAGGCTACGCACGTAGGTGACGCCGTCGTGAGCATTTATACTTCTGCGTATGTCTGTTTTGCTCTGCAGTACACCGCCGAAACG
>JALDNG010001270.1:0-63672 GCA_024349245.1 Neodontobutis hainanensis
ACATTCTTTCTTGATAATTAACTTTATGATTTTAATTATTCTAAAAAAGTTATGAACAAAAAATTTGAACCTATATGAAGTCCTTAAAATTCTCTCGGTTAAGAAAATTCGTAGATTTTTAAAATCGAAAATTGGTGTCTTAACTGCTGGAAAGTAAAGAACACGATGTTCTAGAACAAGTTAAAATTTGTTAAACTTGCGGTTCGGCAAGAAAATAACTTACAATTCGTCCTATCTATTAATCTGTATGCTAATTTTTAATACTTAATGTATTTTATTCAAAGAAGCCTTGGAAATCTGATCTTGGCATTGTGAATATTAAAATGATAACTTTGAAAAAAGTTTTAAAGTTTTTATAATCTGACGATGAATGAAAAATTCAAATTTATATTTTTTGTTTAAATACCGTGAAGAGTTGTGGAAATTTCGAGATAAACGAAATGTAATCAACCAATGGTGGCATGAATATTTGAGATCGCCTTTGAATTCTTTTTGTTTATTCAGTATACCAGTGAGGAGTAGAATGCTACGTCGTCTTTATAACCTAATTTATCGTTAGAATTTTAAATTTCTTTAATTTATCTCTCAATCAACTTGTAGTAATTAATGAGGCACAATTTCTTGTAAAAATTTTCGTCAATTATTCTGCACGAGCTAATGACAATGATTTGTACGATTTCGTAACAAATTAAATAATGGTTGAAAACTATTCACAGTTATGGCTCAATTTTAAAAATATTTCTCGTCAGTGTATTCGAAGTGATTTAGATCGTCGAACCATAATTCAGATATTCACATAAATAGGTATTGAAATATTTTGGCTTGTTAAACTTCTTTCCTCGATTCATCCCGGGCATATAAAAGTAAAAAACTTTGAAACAAAATTTGATTTAATACAGATGAAATTTATCTATTAACAAAAAAAGTTTCAAATTTTGACTGAAAACTTCAATTGAATCTCTGAAGTATTTTATTTGAATTCATAAAAAGATAGTTAAAAGTCAAATTTAAAAAGGATAAAAATCAAAGAATATCTAAAGACGAAAACGTAAGATCACTTTTCTTTGTATTGCGATGGATAAAATAATTATAAAATATACTCCAGCATATGTTCATTTATAAAATTATAAATTTGAAATTTCGTTCAATGCGCCAGGGTGTCCTAAATCTCACCAATTATTTTTAATGGGGTTCTTGCAAAAATCGTGACCCTTGAATTTGAAGGCAGTTATAAAATTATTTTTACATGTTAACTTCCATGGTTCGTTAAATTATTTGTCCATCCTCAAACGATGGTCTGAAAATCGTCACATGGCCCAAAAATTTCAAGATTTTACGCAATGATAAACTCAGCTAGTTATTTCCCCTATCCCTTCTTCTAGAATATAAAATACAAAATTTTAGAATGATTTATTCCATCGACTTCAAGTTATCACGTGTTTCCGTATCCATCAATGATAATAAATACTGTGAAGAAATATATTTTGAAAAGAATTTATCTGTAGTGTCATAGAAAAGGTCAAATATAGGGATTATACAAGGTGTAAATTAATATAGCTCCCAATTAGGTTGATTCCCATTATTTTTAATTTTACACTTTTGGCCGAATATATATGATTGAGTACTCTCTTCCGTTGTTCAGATGAACGATTTAAAGATTTTAAAAAGAAAAATTATCACCTTCTTTTAAATGTCATAGAACGATAATCCAAAAAAGTGTTTTAACTTATTGTTTGGAGTAAATTTATTTAAAAAGTTTATTCTTATGTATTTGACCATTGTGGTTTTAGGATGTTGATTTGAACCCTCATTTTATAATTTAAAAGAGGGTTTAAGAGAATTTAAAAAGTTTTAATCATTTTTAAGTAAAATACAGCTTTTCTTCATTTTCAAGTTAACTTATTAAAAATAAATGAAAAGGAAAAACTGCAAGTAGAATTTGTTTTGATTTTCTGCGATCACGAATATTATAGCAATTCGATCCATTCTTGAGTGTGATTTAGGTGCCGTTTATGGTCAGGTTCTTTACGAATTTTCTCTTTGAGATAAGGCTTGACATCCTCATGAAATATATAATAATAACATATTTGTGATAACAGTCATAAATTTGATGCATATAAAGTAATTGTTTTTCAGTTTATCATTCCTCTTTCTTTAAAAGACAAATTTTTTCTCTTTCAACAAAAGACATACTACAATGAATAGAATAAAATTTTAACTCGTTTTCATTGACAAATTTTGTTAAATCTAGACAGGATTTGAATAAAATTCATCAATATTTGATCATAGGATGATAGTTATAGTCACTCGTGTTATGTTTCGTTTATCCAAATTTATGTTTTAAAAGCACCAGGAATAAAATTGAGAATAGAAACAATCTAGTCTGAAAATCATTTATTTTCATCGATGAGCATTTGATAATGTCATTATTAAACCTAGTTTGAAATCACTTCTTCAAGCTACCTACTTTGAGTGATTTTTAGACTTAATCCATGTTTATTGAGAAATGAAATAAATATCTCAATATTTTCCAAAATTACTAATTAGAGTAACATAGTAAAGCTATTTACAAGAATATTTTTATTAATCAAGTTAGAACTTTTGCGCCAATAAACAAATCTGGTTTATTATAAAGAAGAAAATGATCTTTATGAGATCGATTTTTGGTTGATTTTAGCAAAGCTTTAATGTATGTGAATGATTTTAAAATGTTTTTATTGCTGAAGCTTATTAATTCTATCTCTCAAGGTTTGTTCTTCTTTGAGTTTGATAAATCGGATCCATTAGGTTAGTTCAATTTAAGTTAGATTTTTCCACAGGATCAGAACACTTCAAATCGCTTCTTTAATACGGAACATTTCCTCTTGGTTTATCATATGATCAAATTTTGAAGAAGGTTTTAAAAATTCAATCTTATCTCGTTTGTGTCCGTTAACATGTAACTCAAAATAAGCAAATACTAAAAAATGTGAATGGATACTGTTTTTGTAAATTTTAAATTAGACTCGTACCAATTCATATTGCTTCGACGATATTTATCAATCTATTACGTTTCCCTTCGAACAGGATGCAAATGCTGAAAGTAATTATTCATTAAATATCTTGATACTTGGGAACCTAATGAAACTTTGTTTTAATTCAAGAGATATAAATTAAAACAAATTATAATCATTTTTTAAGATAAAAAACTTTCACTTGATTTTAATAGAGCTGGTTAAAAATTTCACATTCTGTTTTTTACAAGAATTATCTGGAAGCTAGAGCCTAACATTTTGAACATTCCTGCTTACAATATCATGTATATCCAAATTCATAGAATGATCATTTTTGATTAGAAAAAGCACATCTAAGAGGTATGGTAGTATTTTTGTTACGTTCCTGAAAAACGAATTTAAATAATAAATCACTTAGAGGTTAAATATGTCTACATTTGAAAAATTAAATTGAAAAAGAATTGAAAAATTATTTTTTGATTGAGTGAAATGAGAGTCAAAAAAGATATACGCTTCAAAAGTTAAATCCATAGATATATGAATTTAGTGGTGCACTACCAAGGTTAAAAAATTTTAATTGAGAACTATATCCCAGAGTGTAATAGATTCGCTCTTCAATGGTCATTTTTAATCATAAATTTGGTAATGAAAACTGTGGTCTTGAAATAATGATTCGAAAAGCCTTAAAACTCAAATTCAGCTTTATTTAAATCAATAGTTTGTAATCTTCAACTTTTTCTAAGACCTAATAAATTAAAAATAACATGTCTATAAATTGTTAGGGTTACGTAATGTACAGAAGATGGAGTGAGATTGAGAGTGAGTCAACGACAATCTTTTAAAAATAGACTGGTCTGGACCAGAGTGCCAATGGGAAATAACAAGTCAAACTTTTTCTTCAAAAATCATTTTTTGGCTGCTTACCGGTATCGTTATTCCCTTTTAAATATCTTTTGACGTGGTTCGACCCTTCCCGATACGCCGATAAATCAACCAATGAATCAGTACTAAAAATGTTAAAGGTGCCAATCTTTAAATGAAAAATTTTTACTTTAAAGATTTTATATTTATCTAATTTCTTCCATTATGATACTTTTTATCAAGAGGCATAAATCTGACTTACATACCTTCAGAAGTTATATAAAAATATTTTTTACATCGTCGAATTAATCAATACTTTTAAAATGACGCTTCAAGCAATTTATAAAATTTAATATATTATTATCTGACCTTATATTAATTGTCAAAGGTATAGAATTATAAGTATGCTAAATTTATCATGTAAATCGGTTCATATGGAGTAGATTTGATAAAATGTTTAAATAAGATGAAAATATGAGATTGATGTGTATTTTTTACAAAACAAATATTTTTGTTAATAAATAAAATCTATACTTTTTTGTTTATCAGGAAGAGCGAGTAGGATGGAGCATGTCCAAAAGGAAGGTTACGTGCGATCTCGACTTCACTTGAACCTCTACTTATATATCTGTCAATAAATTTCCCCGCCACCAACTTACTTCAAAACATAACAACTTGAGTTATGTGAGTGTCCGATCCTGTCCTAATTTTTCGAATGAAGTTATATTATCTCCGTATTTTCAATCTTTGAAAAAAATATACTTTATGCTCTTTTTATTAGATTGATACTTTCTTCCCTCATGCATTTTTATGTACTTTCTGATGATAGCAATGATATCAAAATTAATGAAATCTTGACAATCGGATTTTTGCTATTTTTCAAAGCAATTTTCCATTATACAGTTTCTATGTTTAAGCAAATAATACTTGGTTAAAGTGTGGGTTGGGTTATCTGTAAACTACCTACACATCTGACAAAATGAATTGACAAGTTGTTGAAAATTATGAAAAATATCCCCTTGTATGGCATTGAATAAACTGTATGTGGATTGACGTCCTTTCTTGAGCTCAAATCAATGTTTTCAACACTTTTAATACGTTAAATAATGTTGAATTTTTCAGTTATAAAATATTTGTATGGAATGTGAGATAATGTTTCAGTTCAATTATCATGTGTCGAACCAGAATGTAAAACTATAAAAAAATTATGTAAAACTGAATTTTATGAGATTTTTATTGAAAAATCATACTTATAATAATCATTCTTTCTTTCATATTATTTCTGATAATATTAAAAAATAACATTAAACTTATCTGAGTTAAATAAAACACCATTTCTATTTAAATTTAAACGATATTTATCTTCTTTTAAAAACGTATGTTTTATCTTGTTTTGGTAGAAACAGTTTCTGTCTAAATGTGACTTTCAAACACCTTAAAATGAACCCTATACACTAAATTCTGTAATTATATAAAAGTAATACCTTGTTGATATGGTCTACTATTAATATAATGCAAATTCGATGATTCCCAGACAATTTGAAACGATGAAAGTGCGCCATCAGAATTTTACAATACTTATTCTTAGAAAAAGCAGAAAATATGAAAATTATCTTATTTTTAACGTAAATTTATGATTAAAAAGTTTCAGCGTAGAGTTCGATCAAGTCATGTTGTTCTATGGATGTTCATGGGTTAAAGGACACTAAAATATACGGTAGCGTAATCATTTTCTCGAAAAACGATCGAAAAATATTTTTGAAGTTGATATTTATGTATTATATATGAAAATGGTATTTTAATACTATATATACACTTGTGACACAATTTTAGAGTAGGAGTAGTATGAATTAATACACTTAGAACATCAGATACCGACGTAAGAAGTCGGGAATCATTGTAAACTTTATCAAGACCCTTTAGGGTAGACTCTATATCGTTTTAGTCACACTTATAATATTGAAATAAATTATAATCCTAATGCCTGGATACGCTTGACATTCATCTGGTGCAGGAATGTTAGTTTGGATTAATTACTCATGATCAAAAGATTTGTATGACAATAGTGATAGCTGTTGTGGATAACATATCCTCAAATATTTGAAAAAGACTATTTTTAGCTTTTAGTCTCCCTTATATTTTTTAGTTAACCAGCAAAATGAAGTTTTCATCTTTTCAAAAGTGGTTAGTATTATGAATTATCATGATTACTATCGAACATTGACTCATGCACGTTTTAGATTTTCCCAACAATTTTTAAATGTGCCAAAAAATGTCTCAGCTTTCATATTTTTATGAAAATGAATTTAAAATAATTTAAAAGCTACTTTTGATAGCGCTGACAATATTATTGACTGGACTCAATCTCTACTGTTTATTTATTCAGCAACAACATTTGGGTTATAACATATAGATACTCGAAGAGAGATTTCCGTATTTTGACAATCAGAGTTGTTCGAATGATTGTATACAAAAGATAATTGATGAAAATATATGGTAAACCATAGATTGGGAGTCATACAACCTCGTTCAAACAAAAAAGCAAAAAATATTTGGCACATAAATTTCAGAAAGAGTCCTATTAAGTAGGATTCCAAGTGAATTCAAATTTAATGACATAGTGTGTTCAAATTAACGGAAACGTAATAAAAAATTTTACAAAGTTCAAAATAAATAAAATGATACTTCGTTGAAATTATCACACCGTCATATACAATGTATCTTTTTTTTAAATACACCAGTTTTATATTGATAATATTTGAAGTTCTATGCTTTGCCTAAAATGTTGAAATTTGGAAAGCTGATTTCAGTGAAACTCTTTTTTAAGTTTTCAAATAAAATAACGATGTTTTTCCACTCAATTTGAAGCAAATTCTTGAATATTCACCGTTGTATTTTACTTTCATTCACTGCAGAATATCGAGTGTATATATATAAATTACTTAGTTGTAGAATTGCGTTTTTCATAACTGTTTAACGCTTCAACAATAAGGGGATATATTTTGACTTGCATTGTAACTTAAATATTAATATACGAGCATGGAATGTACATTTACCTTTTTATTACATAAAAATATCTATTTGTCAAATATTTAAGTGTTATTGATTCATAAATCAATTTTTGCATGTATAATATGTAAACGCACGGATAAAGAGCAGCGCTGAGTGGAGCAGTGATGTGAACATCAATAGATCGTGCACTCTATTTCACCTGACTCACACTTTTCAACATTAATTGCATATTATTCATCAATTGAGGCTTTTCTTTTCTAACTATCGCACGAAACAAAAACAGATAGCACACATGTGTGCGAATGTTTCGAGTTATGAGTATTATTTTTTCATCGATTTTTGTTGAATTTACAAATTACTAATTTGAGAAAATTCGATTTATTCGGCGCGCATTTATCATCTTAAATTTTTTCGAATCATCTTGGTATATTGAATGAAGTTCTTGTACTTTATGAAAAAAAACCTTGTCATAAGAAGCCATCATATCAGAAACCCGTTTTTTATGAGATATTTACTGGTGACAGGATGTGATCAGTATGTGAAATGAACGATATTTTAGTCTTTTCCTGATAACTGTTTCTATTCTTTTAAAATAAAAGGTCATCTATTCATAAAATATTACAATTTCAAATCAACGCCAGTTATATTGAGGATAATTATTAGCCATGTTGACATGTTTAAGTTTGTCAAAAATCATAGTTCTCTAGCTCTTCCCTTCATTCATATTCTGTGAAAATTTTAAGTAGATGAAAATGCACATTAATATCAGAGAACACTCATTATTTTATAAAAAATTAGGGCTACGCAAATCGACGATTTATAAATCGATTAAAATTTAAAAAGTTTATATTTTCTAAATTTTATTTTTTTGTACCATAATCAATTTTTCCCTGTTTATTATTATTCGTTTATAAGTGCGGACCGAAATAAAAATGAAGACTAATTAAATTATAGTTGAGTTAGAGTATTTATGGGAAAAGTTTTACAAACTTCTTATTTTTAAGCTAAATTATGATGGCAAAGTAGACAAAGGTAACAATTTATGGCGTTCATAACCATACAAAAATTTCTTTAAGGGGTTATAGACATATCGCTGGCATACACTCTTCCAAACACTCATCCGCTCAAATATCAACACGTTTTCGATAGTGACATGAAAAGAATGATCAAGTACAATCAATGATTAATTTTTTATCTGGTCAGTCAAACAAGCCTGTAAGAAATAAGGTTTCATCGGATTTGAAAGTTACTATTGCACTGTGGATTGCCAAGTTCAAGACGTCAGACGGCTACTGTGGAAGATGTTAGACTACAGACAGATCAACAAAAACTCTTCAAAAAGACCTAAAATTCGACCAGTCGCCGTACAATCGATAATGTCATGAGTTAGATGGACGAGGAGAAGATAATTGAGTATAAGAAATCAATAGAAAGCATTCACAGTGTTGCTCTCACTACTGATTTTTAGCCTAAAAAAGTGAATCATACTGAGGTATAACGGGTCACTGGATTGATTCTGACTGGAAACTGATGTCAGTTTCTTTAGGTTTCTTAATTTTTACAAATGACACACTGTCGAAAAAGTCTCAAATTACCATGAAGATCTTTCTGCAACATGGACCATCACTGATAAAATATGCTGTATCGTAACTTACAGTGCATGAAACATGGTCTCGTCACATACCATGTATCGCACACTGCCTTCAACTTAGCATATAAGCAGGTTTGAAGATAGCGGACTCATCAATTCTTGTAGCAAAATTTCGACATTTAGTTTGACATTTTAAGCACAGCTCGACCAAAATATCTGAACTAGAGAGAAGCATTCAAGTGCCTCTCCCGAATTATGATGTGGTGTTCCAATAATTGAAGTAGGATGTGGCAACTCGTTTGAACAATGCCTACATGATGTTTGCTAGATTGTTGGAAGTCAAAGATGCCACGAAGTAGTTTTACATCAATCATTCCAAAGACTTAAGTCGACCTAAACTTACAGTATCAGATTGTGACAAAATTTCTAAACATTTGCCAGTCTTAGGAGACCCTACAGATTCAACAGAATATTCTGGGAGTGAAAAATATGCGACATGTTCTGCCGTTCTTCCGCTTGAAGCTCTCTTCCGTAGACTGCTTGTGATTAATGATGACGATCCAGTTTATATTGCACCATTCAAAACCGCAACATTGAAGGACCTCACAAACAGAATTGAAGATATTTATGTTTTCACAACGTTGCCAATGGCTGACCTTAGATTCACGTGAAAAAAAACTCACCTGTTTAAAACGAGATAAACATTAAGCAGCGTGGACAGTATTATCGAATGGATTCAGGGACTTCTACGATCAAAGACACTTAACAGGATGTCAAACAGGCCCAGAAGAAAAAGGCGATGATAGGACAAATGCACTTGCGACGAAAAAATAAAAATTTACCCTGTTACTGAGGGACTCAGAATCCCATTCGTCAGTCTACAGATCAAATGCAGTACACTGTGCAAAGGCCGAGCTGACGCGGTACCGAGAATAAACTCCCATTACAGACACAGGGGTCTCCTCATCTGATGGAAACTTAATAATCATAGTTTTTTAGTCCTACGCAGTTTTGTGCAAACAGTTCTTTGTGTACCAGGCCCATCTTTTCCGTGCCAAAGACTGCCCAGTTCTGAATAATACATTGGTAATAAAATGCGGTCATGTCCCTTCCAGTACATGTCAATGCTCTGGTTTATCTGGAACACTGGTGAAACTGATGTTGACTTATGGTACCTGGGAGTCAATACACTGTATAAGCTTTATAAAGAAACCAACTCTCTTCGTTTTTTAAATTTCAGAAAAATCCCTTACATTTGTGGAAAAGCTTGAATTTACAACATTTTCGTGTGAACTTTGAAATTAAGTCATGTATTGCTGCAGATTAGATACAACGAGTAAGACTGCTAAATGCGTTATAATTAATCTATTTCAATTTTTACGATTTATCTAACAAGAAAATTTAATCTGTACCAGTCTAAAAATACAAAATTTGTCATCAGGCTAGCTTGAACATTTAACATTAGCACGTATGTTGTAAATTTTTTAAGATAAATTTACCTTGGTCTATGAGCACACGGCGTTAAACCACATCCTTCAAACTCCTTTTGAATTCTATAACCCATGATATTTGTGTCAACAGTTTTCAGAGGTAATTAAAAAAAATTCTTCTGCCGCCCACATAAAAAGGTTTCTATTGTTGTTAAAGGATTTTGCAATTTATTTATTTTTAGTAATTTGTTGTTTTCTAGATTTCTGTATCCTTCTTGGTTTTTAAGTGGTTTATTCACATTCTATGTGCGATTTTATTTTTCAAGAGGTTGTTTATGTTCTGGCGTTTACCACCATCTACTTGCTCTTTAAATCCTTTGCAAAAAAGTACAACACATTCTTTCGTTGTATACTTTGTCCTCCAAACTTATCTAACTTGTATTAACAGTTAAATAATTACCTCTTTGTTGCATGTTTTAAAAGATTGGTTTGACTAAATTTTGTCAACCCTAATTTATGTAAAGTATGTGGGAGACCATCTCTTTCATTGCGCCGGAAATCGAAAGAAATCCCGCTACAAATATCACTAATATCAAAAATAAGTTACAAAATAATATGTATTCGTACGAAGAAGGCCCAATAACCCAAAGAGAGGATGAACTAGGCTAGATAAAGAAGTGACCAAAAACAACCATATAATCAAACCTAAAAAGATTGAAATCTCATTTAGAACTCTCAAAGTTGGGTTAACTACTCAGAGCTGGGAGGTAAATTTTAAAAACATTAAATCAAGCTGGGTGCAGTGCAAAGTAGACAATGGCTATAAACCAGGTAAAGAAATTAAGGGAATATTTCAGGAGAATACCATAAATATTCGAAGATTAAAATTAAAAAAAAGATTAAAAAATGAATTATATCAAATTTTCAAGCATTTTAATGACAATCCCATTACCTTTATTTCGTTTCTCCCTTATTTGTGTTTAATTCATATTTCATCGGCAATTCAAATATGTCGGTAAATACAAATCAAATAAAACTATAATTAAAATAATTTTAACTAAAAAGGGTTGAGATTTTCCCTCAACTTTAAATATTTAAATTTGTGAAAAATTTTCTTCATCCAAATGTTCATAGAGTTAAGTTTCTATATTATATTAACATTTAAATGTACTTTACTCTCTTTGTTAGAAAAAAATCATGTTATATCAGGCCAGGCGTGGGAAAAGATTTTTTCATGTTTATTATCAAAAAAACTTCCCAACGAATTCAGTTTACTTTAAATACACAATATATTCTTTCCATTTTTATTCATTTCAAAAATGTTCTCGAAACGTTGAATCACTTCTTGAAGATTGTTAAAAATTTGAAAATCTACATTTATTTTTTATTAAATATAATAATTATTTTTACCTTCAAAAATCTTAGGTTTATTGAGAGAGTAAAACTAGAATTAAAAATAGAATGAATTTTTTTACCAAGACGAATTAAAGCAGTGAAAAATTTAAAATATTTAGTTTGCCAGAATCTGAACATTGTGGTGAAACATTTCTACAAACATATTTTGCGTCAAATAAAAATATGAATTACAACTGTTAACGCGGATTGTCCAAAATTTTAAACTAGGATTAGCAAACGCGCATGAACATTTTTCAAGAGGAATTGCATATATATTTTTATGCAAAATTCTGCCACCTGGCGTTTCTGGTTTCATAGGCACTCTTTTAATTGATTTCCCAGGTGTAGTTAACGCTATGTTTTCACCCTCTGTCCTTGGAGGTGCCTTACCATCGTAGCATGGACTTATTTTGAGTCAATACTCCAAAAATACCATTTTATTATTCTTCTAAGTTTATTTCTTGTATAGTATCGTAAAACTCTTTTTGTGGCTTATGTTGATTTTGCAAGATGCGAATTATATAACATAGGTTAAATCTGAAAAAACAAGTAAAATCTAATTTTGATGAAAACTAATACTTGATAGATTCTGCACATTTATAAAAATTGTGCTTTTGATAACAAGTTAATCATTCAGCAAATGAAAGTTGCCTTAAAAACAGCTATTTTTAATTTTATTTTACCAATTAAAAGGAAAAAGAACTTTGGCTGATATTCGATCATTATTACACCTTTAGGAAAACAGTTGGATAAACATCTTAGTTAAATTTTTCTAAATATGCACATATTTCCATGATGAAATTTGACATTTTTAAAAATCAATAGTCGCCATCGAAGCATAATTTTCTAAACTCAGTCTTTGTCGAAACAAAATTTCGGCTTTAATGTTAAAAAAATATTAATATCTATATTGAATGAGATGTATCTCGAATAAACCTTTTATGGGTCAAATAAATTTTTATTTTAAATAAACTTAATAATATCTACCAAAGCCGTTATTAATGATATTGTAGGAAAATGGGATTAAATATAAATCCTATTTAATTTTAATGTAAACTAAATACCATTAAAAAACTAACACCCATATCACTAGTGGTTGTGATGACTGAAAAACTTCATGAAATCGTGCTCAAGATCTCAATGAATGCCAAATATTATTGTGTGGGTAAATAAGAATCATTTTAAATAATGATTATATTTTTGATAAAATAATACAAGGCTAGGCAGTAATTTAAAGATATAAATGTTACGATTTTCATCTGTTACAAATGGCGCCAAAATTTTAACAAATCGACGCTCGTGCGCGAGTGCCGCGATTTCGCTGTGATGCTGCACTCATACTTCATAACTCTTAAGAATTGTTTTAATAGATTAACCACTTTAAATATTTGAATGATATAATAATGGTCCTATGTTAGTCGTTTTTCGACATGAGTTATTCGAGTTTTAAAATAACCTGAAAGGTTTCGACGGTTTAACAGTATGCAGACCGTTATGAACCAAAATTTTTTTTTAATATTTCAAAATTAAATACCTTAAAATAATATGATGTGAAATTTAAAGTTAGAATTTTAATTATAAAAAGCTATTTGATTTCGTCAAAAAAGAAGACAAAAACGGTTTTTTTTCCTTCATTGATTAAATAATTCGTAAGTTATGACAGTTTTGCTTTTTATATTGCCCGAGTTAACAACTGACGATAAATTTGCACACAAGCGCGCGATTGTAAAAAATTTATCGTACCAATAATCGCCTTTGCCAAATGAAGAATAAATCAAGATTATATGACTCAGACTTTAGATTCTGCCGGCTGTTGCTTCTTTATAATTTCATGAATGATGGTACTTTCAAAATTGAATAGACACATGTTTAAGGGACTTCGTGTTAGTCTATACTTTTCCCATCTAAGAGAATTTGCTTTTAAATTTCACAGGCGAATTCTTATGGAAACAACTAAAAATAGTGGCGTATATTGCTAAATAATGTGAAAAATTAAAAATGACATGTATTTAAAAGTTTCAATATAAATCCTATACATATAAAGAATATTTGATACAGTTGATTCTAAAAACTACTTATGCGTTTCATGATAAAAATCATCTAACTAAAATCGTATTCATTTTATTTTCATCTATGTTGAATAAATACGGTTCACCTGGTATTTTTGGGATTATGTATTATATCTTCTTATTGAGTTTGATACTTAGCACATGCGCGATAAATTTTCTGCCTTATCGGATTTGTAACTTAGCATTATTTTTTGATCCCAACAAGCCAATGCTGCGATGTAAGGACCTCCTAAAGGGCTGATAGGTTAGGGTTTTATTGAGTGAAAGTTTCATACGAACCGATTACTTGTGTAAACAATACGAAAGAGCGCCGTAAGGTATTTTAAGAAAAGGCGTACATGTGCGTAACCTTTCTTAGAATGAAGCCATTATTGGTCCACCTCATCCTTGCTCTAAAATGAAAAAATTATTTTTAGATTTAAAATTAACTAAATTATTAATTTTATACTGAAAGGACAACTGAAAATGCTGAATTTTAGATTGCGATTTTTAACAAGATATATAGCCATGTATGTTCAATATAGTTTTTTCTTAAGGGTATTTTAGATTTACAATTTTTTATCATTAACAGTACTCGGGTGACCGTCGGATGAAAAACTCAATTATATTAAACTTCGTAAACAATGGCGTCGTTAGATTCTTATCATTATTGATGACGCTCGTTAAAACTCTTTAGATGTGCAATTTTTTGTTTTAAATACTCGCTAAAATTTCCTCAATAAAAATTGTTTTAATTCTATCTGTGTTGTCAGTTGTTTGAATATGCTCACCGTCGATCATAATTTAAATAAATACCGACTTAAGTTTATCGCCGAATATTTTCAAAAAAAGTGTTTTACCAGAACCTAAACTAATTTGAAGGACACGCTTTTGCCATCTTTTGTTCTACTTTCGACACCTCTAAATAACCATTGTTTTGAGAAAATGCTTCAAGTTATATTTTTTTACCATCACACTCTTATGTATAATCCTTGTTTTCTTAAAACCTCAGATTTAATCTGAGTATTGGTTATCCATAAATCGACACAGTAGTTCGTCTATCTAAATATCATGTAGTCAACGACGGCTATTATTGTAAATTCAAGATCTGAAAAAATAATTTTAAGCATTCTTTGGCTAAAAAAATCAGAACAATAATTTGACAAAAATTTCAATGAGATTTCTCAAAGAAAGAACAATTTGTAATGCGTAATTTTGATTAGCTACAAGCATTCTGGCGTTTGAACGATTGCGCGTCTGTATATATCGTTTGAATATACCATTTTCATTTACTCTCCACATGCAAAACATGTTATCTTTGGTGAATATATTTCAAATTTAAAAAATTTTTTCCTAGTCTCAGTCCGCTGAATTTTTTTCAAAAAGGCGCAATGTTCGCAGTTTTCTTTTTATATGACGTCATATTTCTATAGTTAGTATACTGGAAGGTCACTCACGGTGAAGAGAATCCCATAATTTTGATAAAAGTAAAAAAATTATGAGACTATACTAATTAGAGTGGTCAATATAAATTAATTTGATTTTAAACAGGCAAAATTCGATCTTTCATAAAGTAAAGAGCAGAATGGCCGAAAAAAGTTTTATTGGAGGAAATTTTACTTACAAAAATCAACAAGTTTATAAAGTCAAAAGATAAGGGGAATCGATGGAAATAACTTGAATATGAAAAATTATTTTCATCGATGTCTCAAAAAAATTGAAAATTCAGAATTATAAAAAATTCTTTTTCTAATCTTTAAAAGGTAACTCACAACATAAAAATAACAACTCATTTAAACCAAAATTGGCGTAATTTAAGGTGGTTATAATTAAACGGCGAATTCTTATATCGACCAGATTCTTCCCCTAGATCTTTAGAAATCAAAAGTAAACAGAGATTTGAAAAGAATTGGATTTACCAGAAAACGTCTCGAAGTATAAATGGAAGAAATTCGATTTCTTCTTAAATTTTTGAATTCAGGAATCGTATTGTTTTGTTTTTCGATGAAATAGGTTTAAATTAAATAATTTATAAATTGCAGAGTTTCGAAACATAAGACCGACTCAACAATTTACTGAGGAAAAGTAAGAGGAATAAATATATAAGTGTTCAATTCTTCCAATTTAATAATCTTACTGTGAACTTTCAAAGAAAAGTTATGCTAAAATAAAATATAATTAGATTACGATATACTTCGAGATGTTTCGAGCTATTAAATCTCTACCTCTGTAGTATTAAACGTTAGCTTTAGCCTTAAGTCGTTCTGAACATTTGAACGTCTTTTCGTAGTCAGGGATTAGTGCAGGCTCCTTGATTTGATTTTTGAGTCACTGAAAAAGTGCCTTTCTATGATAGGATCAATGCACCTTCTCACCGTTTTTGAATCTACCTTAACTTTATAAGACACTGAGCCTGTTCTTTGAATAACAGTTTCTGGTATCCATGTTGAGGCATTATTTCCAAAAATTTAATATAAATAGGTTGATTTTCGTTCATGATACGTGTTCCCTTCTTTGGTTCATTGGTTTCGGATACTTTATTTGTAGTCATCGAATGGAATTTAGTTATCCTTATTCTTAAAAATTTTTGTTCCAACGGTGTTGAACCTGATGATACACGGGGTGCAGATCGAGAGTTCATGAGAAACGTGTCGAGCTCTCTTTACCTAAAACCTGGCATCATGCCCACTGAACGATTGAATCTTTTTATAAGTTAATCTGTTAAACCACTGGCAGCCGGGTGATAAGGTAAGGTGGTAATGTGGCGAGCATATGTATTCAAACATGTTTTTATTTGATAAGACACGAGTTGTGAGCCAATGTCAGAGACAATCGTGTTCGGTATCCCAACACGAGAGAAAAAGTTTCCCAATTCTGTCATGGCTTCACTCGTTGTTATGTTCGCCGTTCTTTAAATTTCTGACCATTTTGTGTAAACTTCGACGATGATAAATAATCAATTTCATTTTTGATTGTTGTAAAATCGATATTTACTCTTTCGGGTTGGTTGGAGCAACCATACAACAAATGGCAGGGAGCCTTTTTTGGCGATTTGATTTTCATTCTCTGACAGTTTTGCATCTTTAAATCAAGTTTTCAATATCTGATCTTACGGTTGGCAACCACATCACTTGTTCCTCCTGATGAATCGATTTTGTCATGCCCAGATAACTCTCATGTGATACTTAAAGGGCTTCCTTTCTAACTATTTCTGGAATCAAAACTCGTTCGCCATGGTTGATTAATTCGCCCATACTCGATTGTTGATATCTAGAATAAAATATTTCTTAATTTCAGGAGAACGCTTCTAGTGTTTTTCTCGCCCTAGCAGCCGTGCTTTCACTTTGGTTGTAACTAAGTCATTGTCTGTTTTCTTTAAGTAAATCTGTATGATTTATCCCAATCTCCTTTCGAGCATAGACTAATTTCACAATTACATCTTTGTTTTGATTTTCCTGAAACTTATTATTTAAGGCAGGGGTGGCCAACCCGCGGCCCGCAGAGTTTTAGCATTTTTATAAACACGTTTATTTTCAACGGAAAAAATTAACAAAAATTTGTTCATCCCCCTCTAATTTCAGCATGCATTCTAAAAAACGAACAATAATAGATGAAAACAGAAGATATAGCAAGAGTGGGAAGAAAAATACTTTTTTATACTAGAAAATAAAAAGCTAATCTCTTTAATTTGTCGAGAACACGTTGCTGTATTCAAAGAATACAATGTTAAAAGACACTACGAAACGAAACATTGTGATTATATAAACTTCGATAAAGAGATGAAAGAAACTAGACTCAAAGAATTTAAATCGCAGTTAAAATCTCAACAAAAGATGTTTCGTCTGTCACTACAACAACCAAACCGAATTGTAAAAGCAAGTTATTCTATTTCTCTTTTGATTGCAAAAAGAATGAAAGCGTTTTCGGAAGGAGAATTCATAAAGGAATGTTTAGAAGCTGCAGCGAAAACTCTTTTTCCAGACAAATGCGAATCATTTTCAAATCTGAGTCTTCCCCGGCAAACGATTTGTCGTCGAATAAACGATATTTCAAATGAAATTATCATCAAGCTACGTGAACGAATTCAAGATTTTAAATATTTCTCATTGGCATTTGATGAAAGCACAGATATATCAGATACAGCGCAGCTTTTAATATTTGTTCGTGGAGTAAATGAATCATTTCAAATAACAGAGGAAATGTTAAACATGGTAAGTTTGAAGAATACAACAAAAGGTGAAGATATTTTCCATGCCATCGAAAGGTGTTTACATGAGAATAATATGAATTTGGATACCCCTTCTGGAATATCAACTGATGGCGCAACTGCTATGATCGGTAAAGAAAAAGGATCTGTGAAATTACTACTAGATAAAAAGGAATTCAAGAACGATATTCAAAATCGTGTTAAGAAATATGATTTATTTATTATCCACTGTTTGATTCATCAACAGAATTTATGTGCCCAAACGTTATCAATGAATCATGTTATGAATGTAGTAATCAAAACAGTGAATTACATTCGTTCACATGCACTTTCTCACCGACAATTTAAATCCATTTCTGAATGAAATGGATTCTGAATACGGAGACATAATATATTTCAGTCAAGAGAAATAGTTAAGTCGTGGAAAATGTTTAAAACGATTCTATGAGCTTCGGCAAGAAATTGATGAGTTTATGAATGACAGGCAAAGACCAATACCTGAACTGAAAGATGATGAGTGGTTAATGGATTTATATTTTTTGTGGATATTGTTGAAAAACTCAATCAATTAAACGTCTTATTGCAAGGAAAATACAATTTAATATTAGATGCGTTCAATTATATCAAAGCATTTCAAAGAAAATTGCAACTATTCGAATCTCAATTGAAAAATAATAACGTTCAGTATTTTCCACTGCTAAAAGAAATGAAAAATCCACGAAATAACAATTATTTTAAATATGCACAAGAAATCGGAAAACTTATAGTTGCCTTTGAAAGTCGCTTTGCTAATTTACATAAATACAATAAGATATTTGAAATATATTCATCTCCTTTTTATGTCGATGTCGAGTCGGTCCCAGAACATATCCAGATGGAGTTGATGGATTTACAATGCAATAACGAATTAAGACAAATTTTTGAATCATCAAAATATAAGCTTGATTTTTATAACATTTATATCACAAGAGAAAGATTTTCAAATTTGAGAAATCTTGCACAAAAAGTCGTAAGTGCATTTGGACCAACTTATATCTGCGAATCATTTTTTTTGAAAAATAAAATTTACTAAACATAAATCACGTTCGAGTTTGACGCACGAAAATCTACAAAACCAATTACGATGTGCAAATACAAGCATATATATCGATCTGCAGAAGTTAATTGAGAGCATGGAAAAGCAAATATCTCATTAATTGAATAAATTAAATTTGTGAGAATTATTTTATTGATATAATTTTTACTTTGTGTTTTTGAGTAATATTATTTAATTTTGTTTAATTTCATTTTTATTAGCGTCTTATCACTTATGAATGATATATAAATTTTTATGCGGCCCGCAAGTTTATGATAAATTTCCAAAATGGCCCGAAGGCTCATTTGGGTTGGCCACCCCTGATTTAAGGTAATCTTAATATACAATTAGCAATCCTATTCTTAGAACCTTCGATAGATTGAATCGTAGGCTGGTAGCTCATTATTACAGCTGCCCATATCTAGATTATTGACGATTAAGTGTTTTAAAACCCATTCTCTTGTTGAAGTAAATAGATAAGAGGTTTGTGGTAGGTAACCACGATGAATGATCTGTCTATCATGTACATAGCAAACTTATTCAGTCCCAAATGAATCTGAAGCTCTTCATTTTTAATTTTAGTTTATCTAATTTCTTCTTTGTTATTTTTTCTGGAAGCATATGAAATAAGGCGTATAAAATTGTTACTCTCATACCCGACTACAGCTCCTGTTCCTCGATCCAATGCGTATGTTAGAATCACAATTTTTTACCAAGGCCAAATGGAATTTAGATCACATCCTTAATCAACTTCCTTTAACGTTATCAAAACTAATTTGTTCTTCAAACGTCAATTTCACTGTTTGATTCTCTCTTGCTAAGTCAGATAATGGTAAGGTAAAATTTGTAAAGTTAAGCTAAAATTTCTGAAATATCAAATAATTCCAAATAATTTAAGGATTAGGGTGAGGTTGTAAGGTATTGGCATTTTTCAAGGCTTCAACGTTTGTGTCAGACTTTTGAATTCCTTATTTACTCATCTTTAACCTGCAGAATTTAATTCAACTTCGACTAAATTATTTTTTTAAATTTTTTGTCAAACACTTGAAAGCATTTTTATAGATTATCCTTATGTTCTTTTATAGTTTTTCAAAACACGAGAATATCATCAAGAAAGGAGGGAGTTAGGCAGATTTAAGCTAACATTTGATTTAAAGAATTTTGCCATGAGATGGAGGTTGGTATAAAACCGAACGGAAGATGATTATATCGATACAATTCAAACTAGCTTGAGATCGTTGTTAAGTGCTTAAAACTCGGTTTAATAGGCATCTGACGGTATGTTGATTCAAGGTCAATTATCGAAGACACCACTGATCCATTTAAAGATGAAAAAATTTCTTCAACTCTTGGGAGGGGATACTGTGGCATTTTTACGAAATGGTTGATTGTAACTGAGGAATCTGCGCAAATTCGAATGACGCAATTTGACTTCACAACTGGAACGATTTAAGTCGTGCATCCACTGATGCCTACTGGTTCAATGATTTTTACGTTAAACATTTCTTATTGTGCTATTTTTACGATTTATCTTTTATTTTATGATAATGGTCGTTGTTTTAAATATACTGGCTTGTTTTCAGGTTTCAGTGAGGTTTCTGCGTCAAGGTTATTTAGGACGTGCCTTCTATTTTGTTGCAACATTAAAAGGAAATCATTGAACTCAAATTAAGATACAAAATATCCTGCCACCCACGCCACATAATAGGCATTTGATTATTTTAAACTAACAAGGCTCTCATGTTGTAATGCGTTTTCGGTTTGCTTTTTATCTGTATAAATACTTCTCCAATCACAGGTCCTTCTTGGTTTGTATTGCTGGAATATTTATCCATCTTACAAAAGATATTTCAGCTTTTGTTCTCTCAACAGTTGTTTTGGTATAAAGGTGACGGGTGATCAACTATCCCCCAATAGTTGGATCGATTTGCCTGATATCTCCACTCTCACAAGGTGGCACTTTTTTACTCTAGTAATAGCGTTAGAATTGTTTATTGTTTGGTTTATATTAACTTCATCCGCATCACACGTTTCCTCGATCTGATTTATCTGCCAGTTCGTCCATTGTTTGCACATCTTAGATACGTGGTTTTTCTTGTGAAAATTAAAACTTTAGACGTTTATAAATCTTGAAGGTCCCCCCCGACGGTTCCTTCCACACCTTTGGCATTTACTGACTTAAGTTTGGTTTGATTTTATTTCTAGCGCGGGGATATAACTGCGTTGAACTACTCTCCTACTGGCCAGGCTTGTCTTCAATGTCACTGATCGTTAGCTAACCTTATCAAACCTAAATTTGCCTGACATGCTTAAAATGTTATCCAGAATGAGCTTTTTATGTAAACTAATCACGAGACAGCCTCTCGACGCTTCGGGTTGGAATTCCACGAAGGGACAGTTAGACGCTACTTGTTTTACTCTTATCAATAATTATGAAGGTTTCTCTTCTTCTTTTTGTTTCATATTCCAAAACGACGACGTTCTCCCTTGACATTCACACATGCTTAGAAGTGAATTTGCGCTAAATTATACATTTCGTGAATAGATCTTTTTCTGGAGGAATATGGGTTGATATTTAAGTTAGTATTTCTAGCTGATCCGCTCCCACTGTGAATAACAGGTAGGTAGCGCTCTTCTTTGGTAAGCTGGTTAATCTTTGTGTACATTACATATCGTTTTTAAAATAAAGACCAGTAGATTTTTGGTTTTAAAATGCTTCCAAGTTAACAGTTTTTGCCCTCGTCGCCATTTGTAACCATCAAATATTATAAGATTACGATATATTTCGAGCTATAACGTGTTCAGAGAAAAATCTTCAAAATCTTCAACTCTTATGAATGGACAAAGTCCGTTTTCTTCAACACGAAACCCTATATCGGTTCAACGGGGGGATTATTTAAGATGTATCCCAGTCCTACACTACATGCATCATATAATAGAAAATATTTTATGAATGATGGTGTCGAAAGAGGGTGAGGTGTTGAAAGTTCAATTATTTGTAAGCTAAACCACGTTGAAAAGTGCGCATACCAGTAAGCATCTTTCCTAGAATACCTAGGTTTGTTCAATTTACCAATGTGTGCAAAAAATCGATAAAGTCATTTTAATTTTTTCGATAAATGTGGAAAACGCCATCATTTTTCTTCATGTTCCCCTTTTATGAATCACATCTAAAATCGCTTTTGTTCTGTCAAAACAATATGAAATATTATCTGGTCACGCGTCAATGAAGAATCGCTAGTTTTGGCCGGCATTTATTTATTTGGATGGACTATAAGCTGAAATATTTCCTTCTTGTCACCAAAGATCTTTGAAATAAGGCGCATTATCAGTCTTTGCTTCAAATTTCTTGGTCATTTTACTTAGTATTATTAAGAAAAAATGTTAACCGCCATTTTTAGGGTTTTCTTCACCACTCATGCGTATACCTTCAAGAGTGTTTTCATTTTATAATTTAAAAATTTCCAGTAAGTTAGATTTATTACCTAAAAATATATTCAGGCCGAAAATGATCTCTTGCAATCGTTTTTAGTATTATTTAAATAAAAGGAATTTATTTTGATAATATAACAAAAAATAACTGCTGGTATAGATTTTAAAAGCAAGATATTTGGTTAGATTTACAAAGGAAGATAATTTTCAATAAATACTACTCAAACGCGTTCTCCCACATGAGTATGGCGGTCTCTGGTTAAATTGTTAGGTAATAGGTGATATTTAAACCCTTCTGCACGATTTTAGCCAATTTGATAAACCTTCAAAGCTTATTAGCTTCGAAAATCTGAAAATAGTAATTTAAACCTAACCTTAATGTATCAATATCAATCAAGGGGGTTAACGTTCAAAAACACGTTGAATCAAAAAATAAGTATTAAACCTAAAAAAATTACTACAAAGTGAAAATAATCATGAAATATGTGGGAAATTTCTCAAAAATGTTTAGTATTCATCGTAGACAAGAATTATTGGCATCATATAACTACGAAGGATGCTAAATATCGACGTTTTTAAATTTGAAAATAAAACACAAAGAAAAATATTTGAATCTGTATTCATGAATATTTCACAAAACGTGAAATAAATACTCTGCCATAGGTGAAAAATGGCAGGCGTGCGTATTATACTTTTCATTTACGTTAAATCTCAAAGTAAAGGATGCGTCTAATAAATCAATTACGCGCCATTCAGTTGCTTGAAAAACTCTTGCTACCTTAACATCAGTTCAAAAAATGGGAAAAATCTTTACATACCTTCCAATAAAAAAATTGCTTGATTTTATATAATTCCACACGTCAGCCATCATATATCTTCAGGTTTGTGAAGATTATACTTAGTTTTCCAAACGGGTTATTTCGAGCATTGTTTTATTTTATCTTAAGTAACCGTCGAAATTTTAAAAAACACTCAGATCCTTGTAAATATAAGATCATAATTTTCAAGCTGTGAATTTTCAAAAATGAATAACTGGAGGAATGAAAAAAAATTTTTTGAACATGAAAGGTTTAATCGAAGATAACCTCATGTTTTGAGTTTTCGTGTGAATAGCATGCGCTGTTGAGCTTATTTCTATTACCTTGCTTTTACCAATGGGCGGAATGCAATTGATTTTAGGAGAATTTAAACAAAAAACACTCTCTGGGATTTTAAGCTATAGGAACTACAAAAAGTAAGAAAATGTGTAAATTCTGAATTTATACACCGTCAAAACCAAGGGAATTAAGTATAACCAGGCCCCTTTTTAACGAAAAAGACCCACCTAAGCCAGTTCGCTTTAGGACGGTTAAACGGCTAGGATATATTACGTGCACGCTGCTCGCCATTTTCTTAATTGTGTACGGATTTCAAGGTTACCTGGAGTCGAATAGAGCGGTTCGCACCTTCAAACGAGTGGGGCATCTCAAGATTGGAGGGCCGTTCGAATTGGTGGACCAGGAAGGAAAACCATTCACAGAGAAGGACCTACAGGGCAGATTTTCTATTTTTTACTTCGGATTTGTTCATTGCCCTGACATCTGTCCAGAGACCCTGGAAAAGCTTTCTGATATTTTAAAGCAGTTCGGTTTGTGTTGTTTAAAAAATAGATCCGAGCTATCTCCGAAGAAAATTGAATTGTGTTTTCATCTCAGTCGACCCAGATCGAGACACTCCGGCTGTGGTCAAGGAGTACATCAAAGGTTTTCATGCTCTTAAAAATAGGTTTTCATCCATCCATTATCGGACTTACCGGATCCCAAACTCAGATTGACAATATTATAAAATTGTACCGCATATATAGAAAAATCACAAAGAGGATCAGCCCTACCGAATATATTGTTGTTTCATAGCGATAAAGTAGGTCGATCATTCAATAATTATCTACTTGGTTGGTCCTGACGGGTTTATCACGACCTTTTTCTCAAAAAACGATGATTCTAAGGATATTGCAAATGAAATTAAAAAACAGATCAGCGAGTTTGAAAAACAAGGCAGGAAAAAATATAGCCCAAGATTAAACTAACACAAATTTTCATTAACTTGCATTTTTTGAAATATCACTACATGGAACATATATTGGAATTTTGATTCAATTCGCATGATGCGATTTGTTTAGTAAGCCATTTTACACTCCAAAACGCATGTCCACTACGTCTTCTAATTTTTCCAAATTAATTTTTGGAATTTTATTATCGGCTGCTGTTTCGTTCGTCTTTTAAAAAGTAGTCTTCTCACGCATAAATTATAATATAAAGTCACATCAGGTATGAGGGGTGGAGATGATGAATGCGTTCTAATATTGATTGTCGTAGAAAATTAACGAGATTTTTTTTCGTTTTAACTTATGATAGGTGCTTAAATTTGTCCTTGATCATCTTCTCGATTTTTGTCTTGTTGAAATAAATTTTTCTTCGAATTCAATGTAATATCGACGTTTAATAAAATAAATGAGAACAATGAAACATCGTTTGATGCATAACCTCTTTTTGATGAATTATTTTTTTTAACCTTATCTTTTGTACTCAAGATAATTTTTTGAGTTTATAGGAAACCACACAACCTTGCTAAAACTTTTCTTACCACCTTTATTCTTGTGACACTTCTGATGAGCATATGAAGTAACAACAGGCCTCTGTGTCCAATGGTCAAAATACCAAATTTACAGCTTTCCACCTAATTTTATTCCTCAAACGATAACTATTCCCTTAAGTTTTTTGCTTCTAAGGAGATAAAAAATGCAACAGCATATAAAATTAATAAATTGTTCATGGAAATAATAGGCTTAAAAGTGGTTGATAGGATCAATACGATTTATTCCAATCAGCTATAATACAGAAGACCAGAGTTTAAATAATTACCGGCTTTACCGCATTGATTTTTAACTGGAACGTTATGATTGTGCTTCCCATCTGACTTATAAGTTTGGAAATTCTTAAAAATTCTGATAAAAACGGAGCCGTGGATTTACATCAGAAAAAGGAACTAAAAAATGATAATTAAACCTTTTTTATTCAAAGAAGCCATATCATTGTTTTTTAACTCATCGTTGGCGGTCGGAAAAATACCGCCACGATTCTAATTTGTCGAAAAAACAGCATTCTACTCCGTTTAGTTGAGAAACATAACATTCAATCGCATTTAGCGGTAATTTTCTCAACTCAATTGTCTTAATTTCAATCTAAAGAAAATTAATTGTAACTATGCGATGATGATACTTGAATGTTGGGAAATATGATCCCAATATCTCAGGCAATTTAGTCGAACTTGCTTATCCTATACCTTTATTGTGTATGTATCATTATAAGTGTGCGAGTTAAAGGTCGTTGTTTGCAAGACATCTTTTTTTAGCATAATCTTCTCAAGAATAACTATAAGGGTTATTCTAAGGCCTTTTAATTAGAATGTTATTTGTGAATATAAATGAAAAAATGCAATATTTATTTTCGAGTCTTAGGATATATAAATAGAATATCCATAGGCATTTTCTTTAATTTAAATACTAAGAATGCCGATAATTAAACCAACAAGACGTCATGCAGAATTTTCCGCAAAATTTTAAATTTTGATTATCATCTGTTGTTTTAAATCTATAAATATGATATAAAAATAAAGATGTAGTTTCTCTGAGTTAATATATAATATAATTCAGTTTCCTACTAATTTCATCTTGCATTTCAATTTGGCGGCAAACTAAACTGATCACGATTGGCTTGAGCGTAATTATAATTTTTAGGTATTTAAACTTATCTAAAATTTAAATGTAATTATAAATATTACCCACTTTTATCGAAAAAATTCGACATCTTTTGGTAAAGTTAGATCTCTGCTTTATTATTTGAACAAAATCAACAAAGCTAGTGAAATTTTTTTACAAAGCTTAGAATGTAAAAACTTTAAACATTATTATTCAGACACTCACGCAGAGAACCTAGTATCGTGTTCGTGAGTCGACGCTGTTTATCGTACTTAAAGTGGTTCGACATGAGTATAGAATAATAAAAAAATTATAATTACTCTACCGATTAAATTATTTATTAAATATTGGTTTTGTATAAAAGTATAAATGTCACCAAAAATCTGGGCCATCTAGATCCCCTCGTATTCGGCCATTGATTTTTAACGAAAAACGCAAACCGCAAAATGGAATGTTCAGACATGCCTTTCTGTAAATAATAAATAAAAAGCTCTCTTACTGATAAATACATCAAAAAATCTGCATAAAAAAGCTAGAAAAGCATGTACTTAAACTAGAGATAAAAATAAGATTCGGAAAACGCCGAAAACTATTTTTCAATGAAAAAATTAATATTAATTTAGTTGTTTAGGCTTCCAAGTGTCAAATTCCATCTTGTTGAAATTCGCTGCGTCGGTAACTTCCCAGTATCGAACGCCGGTAGAATTTTAACGAATTTCCCTGCATCGGTAAGAAAAAATTTAAATTCAGATCTGATAACGGAAATGAATGCAGGGATGTTTTGGTGAGCATCCATGAAAAATCTCATTGGCGCCATTTATAACTCTCCAACGCGCTATCTGTTTTTCCTTGCAAATTTAAATGTCTTTTAATTGAGAGATTCCACATATTAGGATTATAGCGCGACATCCAAGTTCTTTCCAAGAATGAATCAGGATAATTTAAGGATTCATCGACAACCAGTTTTGATTTGATGAACAATACTACCTGTGGTTTATCAGAAATGGACGCTACTGTTAAAAACTCCTTATTTGATGGAAATATAATAAAATTTTCTTCGTTTACTTGATATTTGCGCATTTTACTATAAATTGCTTGATTTACATGAAAGTAGCAACCGTGAAGATGAATTTCCGGAAATTCGCGCCTGATCACATGTATAAGTATAAGTTTTAATTTGAAATCGGAGGTAAAAATATTTGACATCCGAGAAAACTCTAATAATATAACTATTTCATGGAAAACGTTCCAATAAATTATTCATTTTTAACACTCTTCAGCAATATGAACACGGGATCGATTATTATGTCCTTACATCGAAGGCCATAACGATGAGATATCGATCAAACTGCAATGGGAGGGAACGAAAGGTACAATCGATGAAAATATGACTGTTGTAACGCAATAAAGAGACATTCGTTCATAGACCATATCATAAATTCATGATAGTCACCACGAATTTCACCATACCAGTATCGTCTCAAAAAGGCTGTCCTTTGGATAAGTTTCATAGCGGTGGACGAGGAGAGGATATAATGGAATTGTTTAACATTGTTGCTCTTTGGTCTATTACTTTTGAAAATTCTCTTCTTTTGACGGTACATCAGGGAAAATTTCAATGTTGTTTTTAACTCTGAAAGCAACCCGTTGTATATTTGATATGGATAATATTTGAACTCTGCCGATTTTGAATAAATATATTCGTTAATAGATTGATCTTGAATCATTTTGTTTGCAAAGCCTTGGTTTTATTCCGTTAGTATTCTACGACATATACATGAACCCTTAAAAGTGTATGTATCCTCATATATGGTTAACTTTGCTGAACAGTTCTCGATGCCCTATTTAGATCACTTGTAATATATTTTGCCCCTTTCTGTTTAATCTTAGCTGTTTAGTGTGCTTCCGTCATATAAAAATATGGAATTTCGGCGGTTGTAACATCGACCCCTTTATTTGCTCATAAAACGGTCGAGCGAGAAAACTTTTTAACTTTGCAAAAACTCAGGACGCATGTGTACAGGGTAGCGTGAAGTGCGCTTCGAAATATAAAAAGCTGACAAACTATTGTTAGATAGAGGATTTGTCAAAATGTGACATCATAACGTTTGAAGCTTTTGCAAATGAATAATTTTTTAACCTTTAAACTACCATTTTTGAAAGAAGAAAAATAAATTACTCATTACAAGCATTTAAAATTTAAAACAAGCGCAAGCGCGCTTTTTAAGATTTATTCCTATATATCTCTGATCAGAATGATATTCTTAACGTTTTATTGTCACAATGAGTTGATTATTGTTGCTTATATTTCATCTACCATTTATGGGCATTGAATGAAAAAATAAAATCAAGAGCTTTTACAAGTAGCGTAAATGTATCGTAGCCATGGACGGCGGATTTAATAAGTGCGATACCATTTTAGCTGATGTCTTAATATGTACAAAAGGGAAAAAATATTCACCATACGAGATTCCTACAAAATATGAAGGACATAATCAAATATCTCATAGTATTTTGCACCTGCGTGATCTGTAGATTATTTAAATAATTCTAAGAGATAATTGGCGAGTTTAATAAAATTTAAAGTTTAATCTGTTGAATCAGTCATTTTATTAAGCGTAGAAAATTAAATATACTCTTATGAGCCGGAAGCAAAATATTTCTATTTAATTTCTTAAGTACATTGTAGGTAAGTGATAAAAGTTGGATCTTTAGATATTTTTAATTTTGAAAGAGTTCTCTTCATGGCATAAGTTCACATTTTTAAAAAATATATGAAAAAAATTGACGAACATGATTTGATTAGTATTTCCACAAGGTATATTTTAGAAAGTTTTGTAAGTTATAGTAAAGAAATTTTCAAAGTATATGCCATCTCCATTGGCACGCTGCAGTATTTATAAAAAATCTAAAGTTATTATAGTAAAATAGAAAAATACCCGAATTCTCCCTAAAATTGCCGATAATTTAAAATTGAACGTAAATGTGAAAAATTTATCTTAATTTATCCATGAAAATATTCGATGAATTTAAATATGATGAAAATTTATCATTAGTTTCATTGAGAATTGATCATGATTTGTAACATGATAAATATGTTGAATGATTCGACCTTGCCGCCCACTTTATAACATTAAGAGCAAGATCGAAAATAAAAGTAATCAAGCTCTTGATGAATTTAAATAATAAAAAATGTAATAAATTTACAGGTGTAATTCTTTCTGTTTTGGAATAAGTGCATTTGCTAGAAGACTTCTTCAGCATTAAATTGACGATTTAAAAATACAGAAATTCTATGAATAACTTCATCATTTAAAAATTACATAGGCTTACAGCAAAAATATTGAAAAGAATTTTAAGGAACTTAATCTCAGAAGAAAAAGTTATACTCTTATTAAAATCATCGAACTTGAAATGTAAGTTTTTTGAAAATTATTTTCTTTTGAAGAAAAAAATGTTATTTGTGATAATTAAATGATTTTTTGATTATTTTTTGGCACGCACCTTTAACAATCGAAATTGTATAACATTCTTTCAAAGAGACGCTCGGGAATTGATTTATCTCAAAGAAGATATTTTTATTTATTTATCTAAAATTCAAAAACATAACTGGTTGATTTTTGCCGCATTTTAGTCTGTTGTCGAATCAGAGGCATGTAATTTATTCTCATGTTACGATATAAAATTAATATTCTCAGATTTCACTCAAACTATAGATTTACACCCAAAGAATAAGATCGATTTTAACAGTAAGTTTCGGCTTTTCTATCACCACTTTTTAAATACTTTAATTGATAAGGTCGAAGTTGATATTCAATTTTCCACATCAAAAATATCCATAAGTTAAATAAACTTGTTTTTTTCTTCCTTAGTAGTTAAGTAATTGAATCTAAATGTTCAATAACTATTTTAGATTCATTAGTATTGAAAAATTAGCATTGTTTTCGAATAATTATACAAACGACTTATAATAGATAAATATCATGCGCAAAAGCATGTTTTATATTTTTTCAATTCAATAAAATTTCTGTATATTCTTTGTTTAAATATGATCAAATCGTAAAAATACTCTTAGTAATGCTTGAAAGAATGAAAATATTATTTTATAAAGATTTTCATAAAATCAACGTATTTAGATAATCGAAATTTTAATTTTATTATGCTGTCTTATTTAATTTAATATTTTAAAACCAGTTCATGCGCTTTATTTATTTAACCGGATCCGATAATTCACGTACTAATAAGACAATTTTTTTTAATTCAATAATCCCAGTAGAAATAATGAATTTATAATACAAGACAATTCATTCTTTACTTGCAACTTAGATTAATTTTATAAAAATACACAATACGTTTTAGTTTGATTTGAATTTAATGGATATAAATTATTGTTTATCTCTAGGTTTTTATATTTTATTTTCACGATATTACTTAATAATCAACCCTGTTTCAGAAAAATCGGTTTTATACTCTTTCTGTTTTTAAATATTATTAAGCGCGCTTGTTGAACAAATATTTTTGCCTTTTTTAGCACGATTACTTATTTCCCGATTTTTATGTTTAGTGAAGAAATAACCTAAATTTAGCGAGATTTATCTTTCAAAATAATCGTTTAAACTTAGAAACTACGGGTACTAGCTTAAATGAGTGATTGAGGAGGTCAAAAGCATTGATTGGTGGGGTTGATATTTTATTATAAGCGCCTTCTATAATTAAGATATCAGTTTAAATAATTCAAGAAATTTTCCGTTTCTTTCAGACACCTTTCTAGATATTTTATTGCCTTGATAAAATGTAAAAAAGTGAGCGCATGCCTATAAAAATCTACACGTTCATTAAGAAGAAAACCTATAAAATTTACAGCCTTCTCTTGAAAAAGAATACTGAAAGGAACTGAAGTTTTTAATAAATTTAAAATATGATAAAAATTGATTTTGATATTCACAGTCGTTATTATGGTTTCTGGCTCATTTCCAAAATCAAGAAAGATAATAGGTCAATTTAAAGCTCTATTATCTGGTTGAGAAATAAATACTAGAATTAAGCCCTAAATCTGTTTAACTTATGTTTCAATAAACTGAAAAAATGAAATAAATTTGAGAATTTACCTGCCTTTGACAAAAAATAAGACAATTTTCAAATTATTTTATAAAACGCCTTCACAAGATTTAATTAAGTTGCATATAAATTCTCTTAATTTTAGTTAAAATTTATGATTTGATATCAGAGCTCGTGATAAAATTATCTATATTTCGTGTTATGCGTATTTTCTCAAACGGCCATCATGTTTTAACTACGAACTAAAACGATTAAATTTTATTTAACTTTAATACCTGGATGATTTTAAATTAAAATAATTCGATGATGAAGTGAATCAGTTATTCTCTGATTCGTTCATCAACAAGTAAAATACTGGAATAAAAGAAAAAAATCTCTTAAAAATGCATAAAATTATAATTTAAAAAACATTATTATCGAGCTTAAGGTTATCTACAACAAAATATATGAAAAAATTTTGTTATCTTCAACACCATTTGATTGAATAGAATCCTTAACCGCCCAAAAAATTAACACATTTGAAATAAACCGTTAAATATTAAAATTTTCAAAAAACAAAAATAACATAGAAATAGATTTATAATGATTTAAGTCGTTAAAATTTTAACAGAAATAATTTCTAGCAGTTAAAATTAGCTCTATTATAGTTGTGGAAAAATTTTGAAAATTTATTTAAACTATAAGCGTTGATAAATTAAAGTTATTTACAAAAGATATAAAACATGTTTTGAGCCAAAATTTTTAGAATCTGCATTAACAAGAGAGTTTCATTTGATTTTTTATTTTATGATTGAATTTTTGCTTTTAAATCTATCTATAATATTTTTAGTATTCAGATGCATGTTTTTAACAGGTCGTTGAGTTATTTGCTGAAAATCAACCGGTTTTTAAATAATCTTAGTTTCGTTGATTCTGAGAGTTGAAAAGGCTCTAACTGCATTTTTTATGATTCATCAAACCTCTAAGACAGCGTTAACGAACACGAACATTTTAATTACTATGACAAGAGTATGGAAAGCCAATTAAATACCATTGAGTTATATTCAGAGGGCGATAATAAATTAATAATCAGAATATGCGCAAACCATTGAAAAATAAAATGTCGTTTTATTGAATTCAATGTTATGACAAAATTTCTGAACTTTCTTATAAATTTATACTTCACAAAAATATAAATGATACACGAATGTCTCGATGATAAAATATCTTATCTTTGAAATTATGAAATCATTTTTTTTAAATATCAAAAATTTGCAAATATTATTTGATAACAAATGTTTTACCATCACTAATTCATATACAAGAGATTGAAAGCTATTCTCACAAACAACGAGGTTAATTTTTTGTTCAAAACCGTAAAAATGATTTGTAAATAATCTACCTTCAAGCGGCTAAAATAGTATGAATAAACAAATGACTAAATTCAGTTTTATCATTGTTTTATTTTTTTTATTTTGTGAATTTCTCAAAACTAAAGACCAAGCGTGTTTATTAAATTTAAGATTATTGTACTAAATTTGAAAAATTTAAAATTACAAAAATTCATACCAAAGAATACTCGTATATCATCGTAAAACCAATATTTATCAAACCTTAACATCATTAAAATTTATCCATGATGTTTTATGATTTCCATAGAAATAAAACGTTAATTAAACTTGTTGAAATTTTAAATAGACAAATGGCACACTTTAAAAAACAAAGCTCAAGTATAACAAAACTGAGTCTCAGTTTGGCTTATCTAAACCTGTTAATGTTTCAGTCAACTGTTTTAATGATCCACATTAGCTATAGAAACGAACTATACTTTAAAAAGACACGCCTCATAAACAAATGGAAAATAGCAAAACTTCGACTGCAGATAAATTTTTTTCTTTCAAAACATAAAAACCGTTGTAAATGAGCGCATGAATATAAATGGAAGGATTTTGTGATTGTTTATTAAAAATTTAACTTTAGTGTTATTTTTTCACCATTGTCTTAAATATTTATAATTTTTTGGAAATTTAACAAAATTATTTTTTTATATATTTATTTAAAATTTTCCTTGCACAAAATCAAGACTTTAAAACATGAATAGACAAATGCCATTTATATCTTGAATTGAATTTTATAATATGCTGTGCAATGCTAAATAGAATTTCGAATATTTTATATCCGAATAAATTTAAATAAATTTTTCGTTTTATAGACTGAATGTAAATGTTTGAAAAGACGTCAAGAATTGATTTAAATCGTTGAAAATTGATCAGGTGACACTAATTCACAGGAAATAAAGATATTAACTATCACACAACAGGAGTCTTCTTAGATTTTCTCCAAGTTTCTACCTCTAAAATATGGTGATTTCTGATGGTTATTTCACACTCCTGAAATTTTGTTTACTTTTAACTCTAATTGATACGATACCTGATTTAGTCTGATGCGCATGTAAATGGATTGAAAGCCATATTTTGACTTAGTATAAATGGATCCACAAAATTGTTTAAAATAAAATGTAAAAATTTATCAAAATAACTCGCTAGTTTAGATATCGCCAAACACGCCAAGTAAATCCTAAATATCAAAACGAAAATATGTCTTATTAAACTATAAAGCGAAATCAAAATAAACTTTTACTTTGAATTAAATGAGTAAAAAATAAAAAATCCACTTTTATCTAGGTTTGTGAAGGTCATAAAAATGAGGAGTATTGTTGTTATCCACTCCTGTTTGAACCTTTTATGTTTTGAGAATTAATTTTATAAAATAGACATGCTCAAGACTATTTCACATATTTTCTTTTTTGGACTTGAAGCTCTGTCATTACTGAGTGTTGGATGTTTTGTCTACGTAATCTTTACTCCATCGATGTTCCATTTTTACAAGACAGAAGGAAACGAAGTACACGAAATAAAATTCGGATTATTCGAATATAAGTTGGAAAAAATAAATGTTCCCTACGAAAATGTTTCAAGTAACTATGTTTATTAATACCATAAAATAGCCAAACATAAAAAATAAAGTAATACATAATCTATCGTTATAATCGAAAAATAATTAACGTTAAGCCTTGTTCGCTGTCCTTAGAGGTATGATCATATTCACAACCATTCTAATGTGTGCCTCACCTCCACTGACTTTATTTTCCTATTTTTTTGATCAACTTCACCAAGCTACGTATGGATTAACATTTATCACATGTAAGTAGACCGTGAGTTACAGACTTTTTTCTCTTGACATCGTCATCCATATATGTAGATCTGTTCCAAAAAACCCAAAGTAATTTTAAAAATTGACATGAAGCTGGTCAGCAGTTCACGTGGGAAATCTATACCACTTTTAATTTACAATTCACCGAATCGACTATCAAGTGCCCTCCATTTCTCATACTGTCATGGTTGTCAACATTGATTTACTTTTTCCTTGGAATTTATCAACTTACAGCTATCCTAAATTCAAGATATTCCTTTAATCGTCAAAATTATATCCGCTACTAACATCGTTCTTGAAAGAAGAATGAAAATAGATGACTCAAAATAAACGAGACGTATATAATTATGCTTCAAGAGAAAAAGAAATTCTGTTATGTGAAAAAATTCTGCGCCTTTAAACCTTTATTCATCAGAAAATAATACATTGAATAAATTTCAATTTCATAAAAAATAATTAACCCTTTAATACCCTTAGAAATCCTGGAATATGACCTTTTATTAACTAAGAGCTGAAAATTATTTGATGGACAAATGTAATTTCTATCATAAAAATTATTCCTCTTGAACTACGAATGTAAAAATAATTACCTTGAGCACATCAATCACAAATAAATTTCATTTATATTTGTACAAATCGGCAGATAGACAAAAGCTGTTGGTATATGATTGATGTTTGACAACATGGATTATGATTTAAAAAATTTTTAATAATCATAAGGAATCGCCGAATAATCATCAAAGAAAAAATAAATATTTACATTTTCTCTTTGCACATTTAATCAACAAAATATTGATATTTTTAACAGTATTTGCAAACCAAAATGAAGTGTCTTAATGGTATACAATAGGGTAGAAGTATATTTTCTTCAAATTAAAGATTTTGTTGACTATAATCGAAATATGATTAAGAATCTGTAAATTTTTTGGATGAATATATAATTTTACATTTATCTATTTTTATAAAAATATAGTGTTACAAAATTACATTAAATTTTAAAAAATTGATTTTTTATTTAAGATAACGTAATTCATCAAAAATTTAATTCACTCTGCCCAAAAAGGCAAAGCATCATCAAAAATAATTATCATTGTCTAGATCATAAAAGATTTTCGACAAATCACTTTTATATAAAAATTATCGTTAAAACAGAAATTTGAGAATTGTTAAGATCATAATGAAAATTTTAAAAAACTAAAAGCAGATTTCTTCTCATTTGATTTTAAAGCTAGATGATTTGAAAATTAATACCGAAAGGAAATAACGGAAAAGATGTTAGATTTTTAATTGTTTCAAAGGAAAAAATGAAACTTGTATTAACTGAGTTTGTGTATTTTTAGAATAACTTTTAATAAAAGGTTCATGTCGAACGCGCAATCTCTCTCAAGAAGTAAAAATATTTCTTGCTCAAATATATAAAGGCCAACATATACCGGTTACTGGAAAAAGAGACGTGATATATATCTGGTGAAAAAACATATATTGAAAAGAAATTCTGATACTTGTTTAATAAATGCTATCATCCAAATTTGACAATAAATCAATTTACTATCTCCTAAAAAATAATCAGTTGATTTTCTAAAAATTTAATCACATAATTTTTAAATAATCCACTTTTATTTGAAAATAAATGCAAAAGTACATATCAATCAACTGATACACACCTTTTCCAAGCTTTAATGAAACAATCGATATTTTTGTTTAGATGTACCAATTATATTCACGAAATCAGAGAATTTAACGATGTTAAGACTGAAAAATTCACGCGAGAACTTTAAAATTATATTTTATTGACTTAAAACATAAATAGTAAAGTGGTTCTGCGACGTAATAATGAGAAGAGGTTGTCAAAATTTCGCATTATAAATTAGTTCAAATTCATCATTAAATTATTTTACCCTTGAAACTGAAATTTAATATTTTTTCACGATACTTTCAAATTAAAAATAAATGAGAGTTTATATTTCATGAAGTTGAGCTGTTTATAATCTTTCATCATAATCAGAAATAATTTTCTTAAAATGTAAAATTAAAATCTCTCGATAACTCTTCAAACAGTCAAAATCTACATTGCAAAATTTTCTTGTGAAATTAGTTAAATTAAATTTTCTTTTATTTTAATTTATTTAGAATATAAAAAATCAAATGTGAAAAAATGACATAAATACCACTCTAAATGTATTTTACATCACATATAAAGATTTATTTGAAGTTAACCATTTTGAGTCATTGTATTCATCAAAAATAAAACTGGTGTTGTGCAGAGTAAAAATTAAAAATATATTAAAAAAATCTTTCTATTTTAAAAGTGTGTTTAAACATACACTAAAGCCAGTAAAAGGTCAAAAATTTTGTGTGAATCATTCAAACATACCCGATTTTAGCTGACGATGAAAATTTAAGGATTTTCAACAAAATATTATCTTAAGAGGTAACAAAATTAAAGTTTTGAAATTCCAAAGAAACAATTCTTCAGATGTAAAGTTTCCATTGAGGGCTGAAGAGTGAGTGTGAGACTCACACAACCAAACAAAAGAGAACACAAAAATATTTCTTTATGAGGATTCCCAATGCCCAAAACATGCTAACAGAGCCGCAACGAAGATGGTAGAGACATTGAAGCTTCGATCGGAATACGTCGGGATGAGATAAAGAATCGTTCTCGCTCATTAAAAAGATTAAAATAATTTTTTTTTAATTTGTTTTCAATGATAAATTTGCCATTTCACAACCTCTAGATCATTACTTATCGGTTGGTTTAACCTAAGGACATAATTTTACAGCAGAAATAATATAAAAAAACTTCTATCGACTTATTCCTACAAAAAGAAAAATAATTAAACTGTTCTTATCTATATTGAGTCATTATTCTACGTCAAAAAATATATCGAATTGTTTTAATCAGTTTTTGCCTGATTTATATTTTACCGTTGTTAATATTTAATACATGAGGTTACTGGAATGAAACTATGTTCATATATGCTCGTTATATATTATATTCACACGCTTTTTAAGTTATTTGCATTGAAATTATTCTCATTTATCCTTAAAGGAAAGGATGTTGTCTGGACGCTCATTGATCAAATAGTTCTTATGACAATCTTTACAACAAGTTAGCTTATTTTTCTCTGAAATTCAGTGAATTAGAATTTTTGATTCTGCACCTTTGATATAATATTCATTTTATTGTTATTTTGTAACATATTATTGGCCATCCTAACCGATTAAGTTTATAAAATTAGAAGAAACCTAACCTGTTGTAAATACACAAAAAGTCATTTATTTAACAAATCAAAAAATTGATCTTAAAAATACTTCAATTTTCAAAATAGTACAAATTTCAAATGTACTCTTCATATGGAAGAGATATTGACATAATTTTACTTTGAAATTCATTTAACTAAAGTAAAAAACTAACATACCTTAAATCAGGAAATTTAATTTAGATTTATATATTCTCTTGTACATCAGGGAATTTGAGAGTCTCACAGTAATATTGAACTCGAAGCATTATAAAAAATAGTTTCCAAGAGCGATTATTATCCTTTTACTCAAAGCTAATTCTTACGTTGAATTAACTTAAAAAATATTTTTTTTTAAAAGATAAACTTTAAAAATCGAGACTCCGCACATATCCTTTCATGAAAATGTACTCTAAACGAATTATCAACATCGAATTAAAAATACTCAACAGTTTTTAAAATACTTCGTTGAATAAAAATATCAAAGGTAAAATTTATTTTTAAAAAACTACATAACTGTGAAAAACAAAAAATAAAATATTCATAAGAAAAATTTAACAAATATAACAAAATAAAAATGCAATTATTGTGTTTGTTTTTTTAACTCAGAAAAATAAATTTAAATTCCCGTGATGAAATTTATTTGTTGTTGAGAAGATAACCTAATAGCATTAAAACTTATGAGTTATTCTGAGGTACCCTCGAGGGTAGCGCCCTTTCTGGGTTTGGCATATGAATATTTATTCGGAGGTTATGTCAGCGATCTATCGCCAACATTCTTTGCATCCTTGATGAGGTGAGTAGACTCACGATCCTTCTATGGGTCGATTCCTGATCATGCCACTTGAGGGTTAACTGAATAAGATGGATGACTTCCACGATCGTATCTTTTCTAGAATTTGTCCTTTTTCGTCAAAAAACACAAAATACAGAATTAAATTAATTGACTAAGCCATTTTTTATTTAATCAATGCAACCGACCGGTTGTACACGCTCGCCGCAATTTCATATCTGGATCAAAATTTTAGAAACGAAAAACTCGGTGATGAAATGTAGTTTGAAAATATAATTACCATGTTTTGTCACTAAAGTTTATAAGTTAAAGGTATATTTTTCTAGACTCATATGCACACACACCACGAGTAAAATAAAATGGCAAGATAAAATATTTAATCTTGACAATTAAATATCACTTAAAAAGATTGAAGAAAAAAATTAACATATCTTTAAGTAAGTGAGAAAAGAATATTTTAATCAGACTCAAAATTAGTTCATTTTATAAAAATAAAAAACTATGAATTTTTTATTTAAAATGTTAATGAATTCAAAAAAAAGTTCTTTTTAAATAAGAGCCTTTATCTTGTCAAGATTTAAACAAGTGCCTTCACATTATCGAAATTGAACAAAAAATTCATTAAAATTGATGATCAAGGGTAAAATAATTGTTGAACTTACATGAGGGAAATGAATTCGTTTGATGATTTCATTAAGATATTGAAACGCTCATAAGATAACAAGAATTTCTTTTGAAGATATTTATATCGACGTTAAAGATATGTTTAGATGTATTGACAAATTAATACCTCAAATATGAAAAAGGCAAAACAAAAGAACAAAACAGGCACGACACTTTAAATCAATATTTAAAACATAAAAGATAACTAATTCATAGAAAGAAGGTAAAATCTTTACTAATTTACAAGAATAAGGTTTAAAATGAGTTGAAAATCTCTATAACTGTTGGTTAATTTAAAACATTAAGTTAATTATTTCTCCATGAAGGAAAATATTTTAATTTATAAGAATTTTCGAGAATACTCTCAAACTCAGGATAATCTATTAATTTCGTCTTGTATTTCAAAACTTTGAAATAATACATTTGAAACAATGAACATCTTGTTATATTGGGAATAAACCAAAAGAGAGATGCATTGTGCGTATTCTGGTTTTCAAATGATATAAAAACATTGTCTAAAAATAAAAGATAAAATTTGCTGGATATATTATGACAAAGAATGAATTCATTACAAGAAAACTAGCTCAATATGCCAAATTTATTTTTGAGAATTCAACTGTTCATGTGCTGTAATTCCTCTTTACGAATCTTATTCTGGTAAAATGATACTCCTGAGAATGTAGCCGGTATCAAAAAATGGATTTAATAATAAAGTAATGAGAAATTTTATCAAATTCTTAGTGCTGTTTGTAACATGTACATTAAAGTATTAAAAACTCAATGAGGTAGTTTAGATATAAATTTCCAGATTGAAAAGCGTTTTTTAAATCAAAAGCTAAAGAACCATATATTCATCGATTCCAGCAAGGATTAATGGGTTTGCCACTTCGTAGATATAAAATATATTCATGGGCTCGAGTATACATTGAATTTATAAAAAAAGAGTGAAAGTACAAATTTCATCTTTATTATGTTGATAGTTGAAAAGACACACAAATTTATTCAAATGAGAGAGTGACTTACAAAACACTTCAACTTCTGGGCATAAAAATAAAAAATGAATATTTTATTAAATAAATCAAATCGGAGGTAGTTGGGAGACAAAATTTTTAATCATATTTAAACATAAGAAATATATAATTAAAATATAAAAAGATTTTGGAATATGTATACTTTAACTTGTTTTAATTAGCTTATGCTTAAAGAAAAGTTTCAAAGGACTCATTTTCAAAAATATGAGGGTATGTTGAAGGACACGGATTAAAATTGTTTTGATTAACTTAATATAGATTGACTTATAATTTTGTGCGAAAAATAGAAGTGCTTTTTTTGATTTTTAAATTGAGAAAATATTTTATTGGAAACCGTTGAGAATAAATAATTAACTTGAACTGCATGAGATAGATAACTAAAGAATAAGTATCTCAGAATATTAAGATAAATATGAGAAACACGTTTTCTAAATATTGATAAAATTTTTCATAAGATTTTATTTAAAAGTTGTTTTCAAGTTAAAAATACTATGTATTTATAAAAAGCTTAAAATTGATCCTTAAGTAAAACGGACGGAGATTTTTGGAGCTAAATTTTATTATTATTTGTTTATATATATATTGCGTTGTTATTAGATAAATTATGTCATGCCTGCATTTGACACATTATGTTTTTAGTTCCCTTCTTGAAATTATTATGCGAGTTTTTCACAAAAAAATAACATTATAAATGTGATCATTTAAAGAAAGCAAAAATAAAATTCAAAGATAAAAAATTAGATCCTAATTTATCAATAAAATTTGTATGAATATTTATTCTAAATTTTTAGAATCGAAAATGTGGGTGATAAAATGTATGTAATGAAGATATTTCAAAAATGATCTTATTTTTATCAAAACATAATACTTTCTTGAAATTTATTTTTTTAGTTTTTTGAGATAATCTTGTCTTTCTTCCTAACTCGTAAACTTTGATAAATGAATGATAGTATTAAAGTTAAACAAATTTTATCATGTGATATAGTTGAACCATGATTCATCCAGGAACATTTATATTCACTTTGTATCACAGATATGAATTGTTAAATAAAATTTTGAGCTTTAGACAAGGAATTCCAGATTCTCTATAAAAACGCGGGCACAAAAAAGTGTAATCTATAAGTGTGAAAAGTATCGTTGAAATGACATCTTTTGATAAGTT
Source organism: Neodontobutis hainanensis (assembly GCA_024349245.1). Taxonomy (NCBI): domain Eukaryota; kingdom Metazoa; phylum Chordata; class Actinopteri; order Gobiiformes; family Odontobutidae; genus Neodontobutis; species Neodontobutis hainanensis. Next base: position 40,922 of record JALDNG010001270.1, read on the forward strand.
TAACACCATTTTTTGAGGCTATTTTTTTCGGAAAATAAAGAGTATTAGCATTCAAATATAATCGCCAAATTATGTCAATTTGCAGAAAAATTTTTGACGTACTCCATTATTGAAAACAAGAAAAATTATTTTATGAAAATTTAAAAAGATACATTTTGGTTTGTTTTATTAATTGAATAAAATCCTTTAGAAATTAAAAATAATGAGTTTTATAATTTTCAAAAATATAAATATGAAGAAAATCTGAGAAATAATGTAAAATACTTCAATAATTTGTAAATTAAAAATAAAATATAACATCTCAGATAAATTACAAATTTTATTGACGAAAGCTTGTTACAGTTAATTTAATTATGATCGTAAAACATATGATGGCTCTTGTCTCTTTTATGATAGGAAAGTGATGATGCTTTTGTTGGAGCCTTTTAATGCGTTTAAATATTTTTATTTTAAATTTTCGACAATATACATATTTAATACAATAAAAGTTCGTTTATGTCTCAGAATATTCATGAAAAAGTATTAAAGAAACAAAATATAACTTCTTTTCATTGAAAATAAAAGAAATTATTCAAATTTACATAAAAACATAAAATAGAGATTCATTTATGCGTTATTTAATGACACGGCTTCATTTATTCCATTTTTAATCTTATTTGATATATTCTTAAAAATAATTTTTGATCAAACTATAACTATTTTTTGAATAATATTGCTAATGTCGAAAATATACATTAAAATATGTACTATGATGAATAAAATGATCGAATAGCAATTACCATTTTTTATCAAAAATATCGATTATTATGTTTAATGTTTTTCATTTAGTTTGAAATTCAGAAATTCAACTCATCGAAGCTTAAATTCAATTCAAAATATTGTTTTATACATGTGAGCATTTAAAATAACTTTGTCTTACAATTATGTGATAAAAATGTATGATCAAGATGAGTTTTTTGGATTTAATCTATGTAAACATTTAAAATATTAAAAATAAATTATATTTAAGCCATTTATGATAATATTTTGATACATAAATTGCAATTCATATGAAAATTTTTTTCAAAGAATGAATGGTTCTAAATTTTTTGATGACTTCAAAATAAATTTTATTTCTTTGAAAAATCTCGAACATGTTTGGCTTGAAATAAATAAAGAAAATAAATTTCATTTCATTAAAAACCGAGTTAGTTATCTTAAAATATGACTGCCATTTTATGAAAAATATTTAAATTTATCACATAATAAATCATTTTTATAGAAATTCGATGAATGCGTTCTTTAAAAAATTCAATAAATAACGAAATTAAACAAATCTTTACCAATGACATAACAAATTTGTTTCACGAGTTGAAAAATATATATAAAGTATTTTAAAAAAATTACAACATTTAAGATTTAAATGAAAAATTGTCAAATAATATTTAAAGCATACCTAGTTTAACTGAAGGGTAATAAATTTTTGACTGCTAGATTACTCATTAAAATATTAAGTTTAAGCATTCAAGTATAATGTGTGTTTAAGAGTATTTAAGGTTAAAATACTCTCGTATATTTTATATGTTGTCAAAAAGCTTAAGTTGACATTTCGGAGTTTAAATGTCTCATAAATATTTGAATAGATTCAAATATTCTAGACACATCAAAATAAATGTAAAATATCAATGCATCGAGTTTTTCGAGTTATCAAATAAATTTATAATTTTAAATTTCGAATTCACTCATAAGATAAATTTTCTCTCATGATATAATGTAATATCTTTTATTTTATCGAGATTCTTTTGTCTAAAACTCGCAAATTAGATTTCAACTAGAATTTGAAAAATAAAATTTACGTTAGATTTAAAGCTCTCATTCTAACAACATCGATTTCAATATTTATTTCTAAATTCAAAAAATTATAATTCTGCCATTGTTTAAAAGCAATATGAAGGCCATTTTTAAAGTTAATCGATTTCATCTAACCTGATGATAATTTAAATTAGTAGAATTAAATTCAAAAAGTCTTCAAGCTTTTTTTGCATTCTTAGTTATGTCCTTACAAACAACGCTCAAAATTTACGACTATCTAATCTATGAAACTTTCAGAGTTTTTCAATATTTTTTCAGAGATTTTCTTTTTTTAAGTTATAAAATTACTCTTAACAGAATATATTTGACACACCACAATGTTTGAGAAAAGAGCTTCGATTTAAAATGATTTTAATTAAATTAAATAAAAGCTAAAACAAATTTTATATATCAAAGTAGTTTTCTATTCTTCGGTTTAAAACATCTAAACTTTACATTCTTTTAAAATTCACCATTCGGACTCAAATAAACGTCTTATTGTTGACGAACATGATAAATGAGACCTGATATACATACACCTTTGAACGAACCTATATTAATGGGTTGGAAAAACATTAATTTAGCTCTTTCTCGATCATTTTGAATCTTCATCAATTATCCAGAAACTAAATTTATATTTTTGAGGTTTATTGAGGTATGATACTGATCTGAATAGTGTTAAAATTAATATATGAAATTTCAACAAAAAATTAATTTTTAAATTAAAAAAGACATTATTTTTTATGGGAGAACTATTTGAAATTTAATAATCTATAAAAGAGATAATTATCTATAATCTCTCAAAAATGATGAAATAATTAAAAAATTCTTTCATCTAGCTTACGTCATGATATCCTAAATTTCATAAACAAATTAAACGAAAGGAATAAAACTTTAGAAATACAGAATTGTTAAGAATGATATAATTATTGATATTTTATGGCAAAAATATTTAATTACTTTTTAATCAATATTAATTAGTTTGAATATTTTCAATTTACAGAGGGAAATAAACTTTCGAAATTTCCTTATTTTGGGCTTGTTTATTTTCTTATTTTCCTCAATGATAATTATCACGTCCCAATATTGTGAATTTAAAATTAGTTTTTATCTGTAAAAAATAATGGTTTTGAATTGATAAATTAAAAAAACAATAAAAATAATACTTACAAATACCATATAAAATATGATTCAGTAAATAAAAATAATCAAAAATTATTTCATTTGATAAGAATGAAAATAATAAAGATCATTGAATCATTTTTTTCAAAAATATTCCTGATTAAATTATTGATTAATGATAGATATAAAAAAATTATTTTCTAATTTGATGAAATTTATCAATAATTTTTTTTCTACATTTAGTTATTCAAATTTTACTCTTAAAAAATTTAAAATAATGTGCAATATTTTTGAATCGTTCTTTAATTTAACAAATTAAATGTTTAAAAATTACATTTATTTTAAAAATTTAACGAAAATAATATGATAAATATTTCTAAAAATTTAAAACACATAATACCAATCAAAATCTTAAGATAAAAAATAGGTTATTCAATTATAAAACCATTGATTTAACATTTAAATAAAACAAATCAATCAGAGTTTATTCTTAAGTAATCTAGGTTTTTAACATTTATAATGGTAATTAAACATCAAATTCAACAATGAACAGATTTATTGAAAAACTATTCTGAATAAAAATAGGAGGATTGAAATTTTAATCATCTTTTAATATTCTGAAATTTTTTGTTTTAATTCAGATTGTTTCTTTTTAAAAATATTTAGACTAACTTTTTAATATAGAAAAAAACATCTAAGATGAAAATACTTCAGACTAATAATTTAAAAACAATGATTATTATATTTTACAGATTTCAATTTCTTAACGTGAATGCTTCTGAAATTTTTTTAATATTATTCATAGGTTTAATTGTTAGTATGCCTTAAATTTATTTAGAATTTTTTGATAATATTCATCTTCACTAAAGATATTTAAATAATCTCTACGTACTTGTAAATAGCTAATATGGGAAAAATTCGTAATTTTATTCTTAATTTCAAAAAACTAGCAATCTTTCAAAGAATTTTTAAAATAAATTTTCTATTTTTGAGATTTTTGAAAAATCATGTTTCGTTAAAATATATGACTAAGATGAAGCATAAATGGAGTGAAGTTGTAAAATATCCTCATTTGTTCAAAATAACGAAAAATATTTTTTCTAACAAAGTTGTTTTATCCAAGTACGAAAAAACTTTATTTCCTTCAAATAACCCTGATATTAACATACAGTTAGAATATTTGAGTTTATAAAACAATTTTATGATAATTATAAAGTGAAGGATAATTTGTCAGGTTTAATTATATTGCAAATATTTTTTATATAAATGGTCTATTTTATATTTGATGCTGTATTTTATCTAAAATGTTTAATTTATATATTTTAACACGAAAAGTATCGTTCCTAAATAATTGTCAAAAAAGAAAAAAATTTCACAAATAAGCTTACAGTTATAAAAAATAAAAAGCGACAAATAAAATGATAATTCTTGTGAGAAAACTAACTCGTTGGATATTAACATTTTGAATACAATTATCTCTTAATCTACAAATTAAGTATGAGATAAACATTGACCAAAAGTTTTAAATCCTATTATTGTTGACAAAATATGTTTTAAAATTATCATCAAGTTATTAATGTTAAAATCAAAACGGGTTAGCATTACATATATTGAAAAATTATTTTTTATTGTATAAAAATATAAAAAACGAATTAATAAATCAAAAAGGTAAATATGGTTATGAAATGTCATTAAAATTCTTTAAAATTAAACAAAAATTAATCATGATGCCTTCCTTTTAAGAGAGAAAAAAATTCAACAAAAATACATTTTAAAAATATAATATATGAAAAATATTTTTAAAAATAATGTTTTCTTTTTCCATAAAACAATTTTAATTGAGATCTTATCTTTTAGTATTATAACCTTTAAAATTTTTGTCTCAAATTGTCTTACAAATATGAACATCGTCGTTGAATAGAAGACAAGTTATTTTAACAAACAATCATCGTAATTTTTACAAAATAATTTAGCTTATATCGATGTAAAGTTCCAATATATATTAACTTTTAAGCTTTTTTGACATGTTATCAAAGATTTGATTTCATGTAAGGTTGATAGTTAAATTTATAATGGCTTACAGTTTATTTTTTCCCGAAATTCATACTGAATATAAAAATTTTATTGAAGTAGTTTCCTCATAAATTACTTCGTTTATAAAAGAAAGTGTCAAAATAATTTTATTCGAACATTTTTTTATTATTTTACATTGTTTGCCTTTCGAAAGACATTTTAACGTTACAATCTTAACGTCCAAATCCGGAATAATATAATAAAAAATAAAAGGTTTTAAAACGTGACGACTGAGCAAAAAAGAACATCTTTGATAAATTCAATGTAAAATGTGTGTTCAAGTGATATGAGGAAAGTTATATAAAAGATTTTGAAAGATGGCCTGTTGTATTAAACATTTATGATGTTAAAGATTTCGCCAGTTGATGTATTTAAATGAATATAAGTTAGAAATTAACACTAATTTTATTCACTTCAAAGATCTGAGAAATCTAGTTTTGAAAAAAATGTAAAAAACATGAGCGAAACTGTATGTGTATGATATTTCAAAAAATTAAAAATATTTGTTCTCCAGTAATCATAAAAATCCTTTTCAAAATCAGAAGATATATCTAAAAATTGAATCTTATGTATGAGGTGCCATCATTATTTTTATGATAAAAATAGAATCTTTCATCTTCATGAAAATTAAAAAAATCGAATTTTTTTGTAAAATAATAGTAAATGTAAATATTTATCAATTTAACGTCTCATTCAAATTTTATGTGATTGATAAAAACTTGATTTTTTAATTGACAAATCTTTTCTATTATCAGCGATGTAAAATATTATCACAATAAAATGAAGTTTAAAAAAATTTTAATTGGTGCAAAAATATAAAATTATCGCAGTAATTTTATGTTATTATGAAAAATCCCATTTACCAAAATGAAAGATGAAAATTGAATTTTCATCTGATAATTTAAAATTTAAACCATGAAAGACTGTCAAAATTATGTTATTAGATGAAATGAAAAAATTAAACCCTTTAAAGAGGTAAGAATTTAGATTTCACTTTGACATATTAAAAGTATGTATGCTCTGATAATTGATAAAATCGTGGATACTTCAAGTTTTACTCCTTCGATAGTGAAATAAAAAAACCATGAAGATAATTCGAGAAAGACTGATACTTTTTATGAATTTCAAAATTTTAAGTTCATTTTAACAAAAATATTTGTTTAAACACATAATAAAAGGAAATATTTTATGTAATTCTTCGTTATTAATTGTTCAAAATTAAAATTTTGGCGAAATAAAAAATGAAAATGTTTTTAAAGATTAAAATTTTTAACTTTTAAGGTACTTAATCGATTAAGATATAATCAGTTGAAAAAGATAGTTTTAACATAGAATTAAAAAAATTAAAGGTCTAAAATTATCTATCGCATGCTAGTGATTTTATGGTATGAAAAATCTTATCAGTGGAACTATAGTTTATAAATAAAATTCTTAAAAAATTATTCAGTGTTTTGTAAAATAACTATTTTAATAACATCCAAATACGATTTTCAATTTTAAAAACTTCTTATTTCTGAAAAAAGATTTATAATACCTAAGTAATTCATGTTGTTAAAATATTTTTAAAAAATAAATTCACATTATAAGATAATGGTTTCATATCTAAACGATATATTTTATTGATGGCAAATAAATTAACAATCCAAAAATATTTACAGCAGAACATAAAGGAAAGTTTATTTTATGATAGAAGAATCGATCCGTGAATTAATTATTTTATAAAAAGAAAATATTCATCGAATTACGAATTGACCTTTCCATTCACTGATTAAGAAGAATAAAATATCTTCAAGATATACTTTACAATTATTTTTCATAATCTATTAATCTCAAAAAATTTAAGTGATAAATCTTTAAAAAATTCAACTTACTTATTCATAAGTATTTTTATTTCTCTATTTTTTGAACCGCTTAGAATAATTATTTAAAATTTCTTAATATATTTACTTAAGAATTCAATCTGCCCACATTTTCAAAGAGATCCTATTTAATAAGACATTTAATGAATGAATTAAATATAAGTCCGAAAAATATATTTCATGGAAATATACTTTTAAAAAGGTAAAATTTAATAATCATAAATTTATGCCCATAAATTTCAAATTTTCTGAACATTTCATGGATCATTCTTGAATTATTTGATTCAACAAATTATGGATTAATGCCATAATATTCATCTTTGAAGTTTTCAACATAAAAAAATGACCAGGAATATAATGTGAAAACAAATATATAAAAATTCAAAATTCTAATTATTTATTGAATTAATGAAAATCTATTTGAGGAAATTAATCCCTTGTTTGATTGAAAAAAATTAAGTGTTAACGATAATCACATTTAAATCAAATTTAACATAAAAATATTTATCATAATCTTCGAAGGTTGTTTAAACATGCCTATAATCTACAAATTATAAATATTTTTATTAAATTTAAAAAAACTGTTAAAGTTTCTTATCTCCTGAGTTTCTCGTTTTTAATAAAAAAGATCGTATTTACCATAAAATAGTTTATCGACTGTCAAATTTACAAGAAGAATTATTTCAAAAAAGAAACTTCATTTCTTAAAATTTTTGATCTTACCCAAACTTTGAAAAATTTGAACTCAATACTCAACCTATTATTCATCAATTGATGATTTAAGACAAAATACAGATTAATATATTCTTAAACAACAATTTAAAAAACAATATATCAAGATTTAATTTTCATAATTTAGGTCAAATAAAATTGACTTGACGTGGCAAAATATATTCCACAGATTTTATTGAAATTGGGTATAATCAATAAATCTATCGTAAATAGTCATTTTTAGTATCCAAAAATAAGCCACGATTAACGGAAACATATTAAAATATCAAAAATATCAAAATTTGTAAAAATAATTTTCAAAAACTCAATATATAAAACCAACATATAATATATTTCGGTCAATTCATTCTCAAAACATACAATAAGGTGATCAATCATGAAAACAATACCAATGAATTTAAAATAATCAAAACTCAAGACAACGAAAAGTAAAATTTTCTAATATATAAAAAGTGTTCATATTTTATCAATTTACCACACAAAAAATTGATCACAAACAATTTTAGGAAGAAATATAAATAAAAAATACAGTAAGAAACATTTTAATCGGCCTGTAGACAATGCAAAAAAAACGACTGAAAATATTAAGATATAGGTATTCCAATGTTTTTTACAAATCTAATTCACAGAATAATACTCAATGTCTTCACAAACATATAAATCTTTCAATAAATAGTCTTAAAAGTTATGAATTTTAATAACTGAAAAAATGATACGCTCAAATAAAAATTGAAGATTATCCAAAATCAATAAACTAACATTATACGTCAGTTTAATTTTGAATTTAGATTATTTTGATGAAGAATAGAATCGTATCTAAATAAACGATAACTTTCACAGCAGTGTTAGAAATTTTCTCCCATGAATCCTTTATAAATTATATTAATGTATCTTAATAATATCGATATTAAAATAATATGTAAGAATAAACTATAAATACTAAACTATGCTAAATAAAAATTTATGAAATACGTTATATTTATTAAAATGAATTAAAACAAATTTTATTGATTATAAGATTCCGAACTTTTGTGATTCTTACATTTAATTTCTCCAAACTACTATGGAAATCCTTAAAACAAGATTAAAAAATACACGGACTGCAGCTGTATAAAGATGATAAAATATCTAAATTTGTAAATTCATAAAATCGTTCAAAATATGAAATACTAATCAACGATTTTGAAAAATAGTTATTATGAATCTCAAAAAAGATATAGGTCAAGTATATTTAAAATATTAATATCAAAACAAGAACTATGAATAAATACCAAACAATTCATCAAATATTTTACACTTGTTAACTACTTTTGTCTCAAATATAAAATATAACGAAAATTCATTGATAAATCATAAAACTATACCCCGGTTTTGATCCGAAAAGACCTAAATAAAATTAATCAAAGTTAAAATTTGAATAAAATACATCCAACACTTTTAAATAACGTTTTCTAAGAAAATGTACAATAAAATATTATCAAAAAATACACAAATATTTACTAAATCTTCAAACATCGTGTTAATCGTTTAAAAATAGATAAGATGAAAAAATTCATCTATTTATTAAAAATTAAAAAATCACTTTTTATTTTTATTAAAATTAGAAAAAACAACAAGAACATAAATTTAAACTTTTGTAAATTACAATTCTAAAGATATATAACTTTATGAACATTGTTGTAAACTCATCTGTTATGACAAAAAAACGCTCGATATAAATATTAAAACATTTTAATTTAAAAATCGACGAAGGATAATTTAATATTTTATATTTCAGAAATTGTAATAATTTAAATTAAAAAATAGAAAATCAATCGAATCACAAATCTTTACATATTATCTGAAAGATGCCCGGTTTCAAGTTCTTAATAAAAATAAAATCAATACTATTTAACAATTCAGCTTTTTTACGTTGATACTAAATGTAAAAAAGAAAGTTCGAACTTCAATTTTTATACTATATATGAATTAAAGTTTATGAAATGTAATTAATGAATGTACCGTAAGTATATCAACATAAAGTTGATGAGACTGAAATTAAGCAACATAAAATACATCGATCAGATGAGACGCAAATTCTAACGCCTAAATTTTGATAAACACTGAATAAAACCCAATGTGATAATATATTAGAGTTTTAGAATATTAAAAATATCTTAAAACATCATGAGATTTTTGATAAAATGCAAAAAAATCGAAAATAAACATTTTTGTTTCAAAATTAAATATCAATGAAGAAAAACAAAACATCTAATGTTACCGAAAAACTTATTTTACTTTTATTAAACAATTATTCTCCCATAATTAAAAAATAAAAAGTCAATAAAATATCATTAGCAACAAAAAAACTAAAATTTAACAGAAAGATTTTGACAAAAACCAAATTTATATAAAATTCTTAAAAATACCCCATCAAACATTCCTTCACCAAACTCAGATTTCTAATATCATTCAAAATAGTCACAGGCATTTCCATCAGAAAATATTTGAAAATCTACGATAATTAAACATGTAATTATTAACTTATAAAAATTACTTAAACAAAGTCATTCTACACACAAAATCGAAAATAAAAACATTCTGGGTTAACTTTAATACTCCTTACACAATATTAAAAAATCAGAAAATTAAAATTTTTCTCACCAAATATGTACTTCTTGAAGTAGATCTTGAATGACCTCTTTCATACTTTAAATTAAACCCCAAATACTTCATTCCACCAATCCAAAGCCATTAGGAAGGCCTAAACGTAAAATATAATTTATGTAAATTTTTAAAATTACAATAATCGTCTGATCATAAAACAAAATACACATAAATGAGAGAATATAATAAAATCAGAACATAATTAAGCAAAATTTAAAAGTATTTACATATTTCTGTAAAAAACATTTCATATTAAATCTTTTGACAAAGTAACACAAATAATACACATTTTTGATACATATAACAACTTATAAAGCAATAAATCACACAAAACGCTACAATCTACAAAGAATTGTCAGCACAAGAAAAGGTTAAATCTGTAAACATGTTTCTGATGCATCAAGTTAGCTAACCAATAAATAAAAATTTCCTCACCCTAATGGTTTCTTTATAAAATATATAAAAAAAGAATATAAAGTAAACAATTTTCAAAGATAAATGTTTGTAAAAACAACCAATAAAAGTGTACTTTAAAAAAGCAGAGATTATATATTAAAATCCAAATAAAAAATGAATTATTTGGCTTTTAAGTCAAATTATGTCTGAACAGATTTATACAAATAATATCTCACTTTAATTATTCGTTTAAACATTTGAAAATTCAATGAAATTACTGATTTAAAAACTAAAAATGAATAAAAAAACATTTTTTTGAGTGTAAAATTTAAAGTTATATATTATTCAATTTTACCAAAAATAACACAAAACGAAAGACATAAAATTGATAATCTCTCAATAGATCTATGAATAAATGTGTAATATGCTGATTGAGAAATGGCTTCTTACGAATTTTCGATATTTATAAAATATAGTATTTAAACCAAAGGCTTTTCTTTTATATTGAATTTAAAACATATATTAGGTACGAAATAGAGTGTATATATAAATAAGGCTCACTAAATTCGCGATAATAATAAAGTTAAAATATAACTTTAAGATAAAACTTATGAACAAAAAGTGTTGATAATCTACCATCAATAAGTATAAAAACTAATATTTGCGAAATAATTAAATTAAACATGGAAATTAAATGTCGATACAATCAAAAATAAACTTTTGTTTCGATATTTTATAAAGTAAAATTTCATACAAATATAAAAAAATAACATTTTTTATCAATATATAAATGTAAATAATTTATTTTAGTTAATTTTTAAACATCAAAAAGGTATCATAAAAATCGAAACAACCATTGTAATCATTTTTGTTTTAAAATTCTTAGATAAACCATAGGCATATTTATTTATAATGTTTATAAGATAGATCTTTTGAAAAAAACGAAATATGAATTTTTAAAAACTCTTAAATAATTGTAAAACGATGAAAAAGTGATTTTATAGATTAAAATGTCATCAAAAATTAAATAAGCCAAATTTAAAACCTTAACGAGTTGAGAATACTCACTGATTTTTTGATTTTTTAAAATTTTGAAATTCATTTTATTTATTATATTGAAAATAGATAATGTTTGTCATCATGAATTGTATTACCTGTTTCTGAGAATCACTCATTTCCGAGAAGACCGTCTTTCGATCATTATTAATCTTGTTGATAATTGAACAAAAACCTACCAAATAAAAAATCCTTCCTCTCCTTCTTAGATGAGTATATCCTTCATTTTTATGGCTATCCGCAGGTGTAGGCGTTTGAGTATCTTTGATTGAAAGATTTATATGACCTTTATTTTCTTTTTTATGAGACATAGATGCTTCCGGCTTAAAACCATCACGATTCTGACGAGGAGATATCGTCTAGAATAAATATTTTATATCATAAAAACATGATTCGATATCTTTTAATTGTAAGATAATGCTGTTAATATTTAACAATCAATAAATTACTTGATCACTTAGTCGTTAAAAGCTATTAACTCGATTGGTTAAATTAGATGTGGAAAATTAACTGACTCCTAAAATTAAATATATCTTGATGTATAAATTTAAATATATGTCCCATCAGAACACAGACACCAAAACAAATAAACTAAAGATTATTACTGACCTACTTAACTCACAATATAAAAAACATTAAAATTTAATTAAAACGATAATATTTCAAACACGTCAAAAAATACCACAAAATTAAATCAATAAAGAAACGCCACAAACAGAGATCACATAAAAATTCAATAACATTAAATTTTTTTTTAAATTACTCTTTATAAACCAAATGGTTGAGAATTATAAACGTGAAATGATATAGTCAAATAAAATTTCATCTTATCTTAATTCTTAGTTCAATGACAAAAAATATAAATTTGATAAAACAATAATTGATATTTTTTATTTTAAAAATAGTTTAGAAATCAAAGAAATAATGTATCTGTGATTACTCTCGAATAGAATGAAAATTTTTGATGGAATTAATGGACTAATAATTATTTACTACCTATCACGAGTTCAAAAAATTTGTTTATTATGAAAATTAATTTGAAGTAAAATCACTTTGCAACTTTATTTTATTTCTTACAAATATAAAATATAAATTCCAAAGCATAATAAATAATATAACTATAAGGAGACTAAACTAAGTAACAGGGTAAAATATTCACAAAATAACTTCGCGAAAAAATTTCATTTTTAAATTATATTATAAACTAAGAAAAATATTTTTTGTAATTTATAAAATGAAGTAGTTAGTATAAAAAACACTGAGTAATGAAGATAATATTCTCACTCAAAAATGCTATATAATCGTTCAATGAGATTCAAATTTTAAATGTATATGAACAAAGATACTTAATATTCCACATTAAAAATAAGATAAATTTTCGATAATGAAATCTAAGCCTTCTAAAAAATAGAAAGATTTAAAAATTTCCAATAGAAAGAAAAAAACCTCCATTCATGTAATATTTATGAACTATCTTCAAAGAATGAGCTAAAATAAAAATATTAATGCGCGAAACTGAAAAATGTAAAGCTTCATTTATTTCAAGCGAGAGAAGTCATAAAGTTTAATTTAATGAGTACGAAAGCCCTTTCACTCGTTAATCCAATGCAAATGTAAGACTTCTTGAAAAAAAATTTATCAAAAAATCTTTTTAATTGAAACACAGACATTAATAAATCAAAATAATATGATGAAAATATCCTATACTACATCTTAAATCGAAGAAAACGAAAAATTGAAAAAAATGGGAAGTTAGTTTTCAAGTTGTTTTATTAAATTAACATGAAAATTTTGAAATCTCATATGAGTGGTATCAATTTTATACTCGTAGAAACATCTAAATAATTTGAGATTAACCGTGGATCACATTATCATTGATTAAAAAGCAATGAAAATTTAAACCCATCCTACGAAATGAAAATTAATACCAAACTTGTAATCTGAATAAAATGGTTTGAAAAATAAGATGTTTTAATTAAGTGCGAATTACAAATAAATTCACTTATAAATGTTCTAAATGATCAAAGCTATGAGTTTGACTTAATTAAAATAGATGATCAAATTTTTATAAATACAAAATACGGAACATAAAAACTCGAAATTGATGTTGAAAATATATTAATAAGAAATACCTTTCCCAAATTATTGCAAAATAGAAAGATTCCAAAAAGAACTTGGTGAGAAATCATCCACTAAAAAATGTTAATATTAATCCGGCGTAAGGCGGGTAAAAAAAATATGGAATTAAAGTAAACGACGGTGTTTTATCATCATATATTTTAATCATTCTCAAGTTAGCTAATATTTATAATGTTTTAATCGACATAAATTTTCTTTTCTTTGTTATTTTTCGTTTTATCGAAAATTTATCTACAATTTGAAAAAATATCTGAAAATTATTTTTCCATGAAAATAATAAAACTCGTTGAAATAAGAGTTATCAACAAAAAAATCTGAGCATGCGCACAAACAAATATGTGATAAATACTTCAACCGCATCACTCTGATGAGTTATATAAGACAAATTTCTAAATACATTAATCATAAAAACTCTATATATTGACGTAAGTATTAAATTGGGAATAATTATCTTCTTAATATGTAGGGAAATCTGTTCTTCGCGTATTTATTTGAGATCCTCTCTTAAATGCTGAAGGAATTTGTTTAATTTATTAAAATTAATATCAACTTTAAACTATTTTTTATGAATGTTTCCTAATAATTACATGTATAAAAAGTTGCTATAAAATGATCAAATTGATTTGTAAAAATTATTTTTAATATTACGTACCTCACCCAAAAATTTATTTTCATAATCCTTAAAATCCATAGGATTACCTTTCACTATATAATATTTCTTATTAATTATACATATATAATTGTGATTTTGTGTTCATTCCTTTGATAAATTGTTATTTCATTTAATTTTTAAGTCAAATGAATATATTTAAAGTAGTAACAAAATGTGTATCATATTAATAGATAGTAATCGCGTGTGTTTAGGTTTGATAAAATATTTTTTTTATCTTTTTTGATAAAAATAGCGAATACTTTTCTTGTCATATCAATATTTTTCTTAATAAGATTAAAAATATAAAATATTTTGGCTATCAAATTTATTTTATCGATTTTAAGAGTGTATTAAATCTACATAAGATTAATCTATCAAAGATGAATTATCTTTTATTCTTCTATTCATCAAAACAGTAACATACTGAAATTAAATCATTGAACCATTGTGATTCAGACGATCTAGCCAATCACCACATAAACTTTGATTAAAGTACATAAATTATATAAATAATCTGGGAATTCATTGGATTATAAACTGTCGAGGTGAAATTAATCTTTTTAGTCGTTATCCCTTGTGTATTTATTGTTGCTACGAATGCAAAATGTCACAAATATGAATTAATTAATAGATTTACACATGTTTCTACAAATATCCGATATATTCAATACATTCGGAGTATTATATAAATCAATATAACCTAAAAGATATTTTAAGTGCATAAAAGCCAATGCGCATACTTACAAAATTCTACCTAACTCAAATATTTGATTGTTTACAGTGTTCCTTTAAAAAGGAAATATAAGATTTATAACAGCTAACCTTGGTTAATAACATTTTTTAATTGATATAATTGCAGTTATGTTCCTTTGAATTTTTTAAAGCATTTTTTCTCATAATTAATCGGACTAAATATGTATAAATGATAAAAATTTTTACAAAATTTTTATTTTATTTTTTTAAACATTTTTAATTTCACCTCTCTTCTGTAGTCATCATAGATTCATCCATAATGAAGGAGCCAATATCTTTAAATGTATACTCTTGAAATACTTTCAGAGTCATTGTATGTTTTAATGAATTTTCTGCTCTTTTTGTTGAAATATACTCGATTCAACCATCAAATTTATTAATCGATACTCAATGAAAAAATCCAAATTTTCTGATAAAACATCTTTTAAATCTTTAAAATTAATATTTTTTTTATTTTCTACCAATTTAACTTTTATTTATGGATAAACTAAATATGCAAGTGGCTTCAATATACACTTATTCTATGGCATAAATAATAACCTATTCAAAAATATGTAGTAAGTAAAAGTATATATTTATATTTTAAAGAATAATCATTTTTCAAATTAAACCATTATAAAAACTCTCAATCTTTTCTGCGATTTATTAAAAATCAAATTAAACATTTCTAAGACAACGAGACATAAATCAACAAAATCTTGAGTGATAAAAATTAATTTTGATTTGACATTAAAGTGAATTCAATAAATGCACGCGAAATGTAGTTCTTCAGAGAAAATAATTTTTGTCCTCTATATCAAAATATCTTAATATCCTTTGCACACGTAAACACTTATCTCATGCGAATAAATGATCTTTCAACTTTTTTATGATACAGACATTATTTTGTTTACTCTGACTTAGATCTTATTTTTCCTTTGGTTTTAATTTTATGAATAATTCTGCTATTTTGTTGATAAGACATTCATCAGCTTCTTGAAAATTTGATTCAGAATATCACTTAATTTTGTTTTAATTTTCTAAAAAATCAATTTTTATAGACTTTTGTACAAACTTTAATATGGGCATTGTGATTTTTTTTTGATAATTAGTTGATGAGTTAGAAATAGTTATCTCATAGTCAGAAACAGTATTATTTTGAAATTTTATTTATGCTTATGGATCCAACCTAAAATATGTATTTGAGCCTTTTTTAATTATTTTACAGAAAATATAACCCTTGAAAGGGATATTAACAACTACTAAAATATCCCGCTATCGTTGACAAAATTCTGTGTTTCTTACATAATTTAAAAATTAAGTGCGCATTAAAATTTTTACTTTGATGGAGCTTCTGTATATTATAATCGAGCAATTATCGTGTTTTATCAATTAAAATTCTGTTATTGTTACTTTTTATTTCGTGAGTTTCATGATGATTTTTATTTTTTCATTAAAGTATTGATAATTTTCTGATAAAAATCATGAAAATATGATGATCTGTTCAACTCAATTTTTCAATCTGAATTAAATTAAAAAATATTTTACAAAAAATACTTAAATAAACTAATTTTACGATATTTTCTTCGTAATTTTATGATTTTCATAAAATCATAAATTAATCTTTTTTTATTCTTTTAAAATTCGATCATTCGCAAAAGTTGAGAATTAAAAATATAGAGTTAAAATATATTAGTTTAATTTTTTATGAATTATAAAAGGGGTTTAAAATTTCTCATCAATCAAGCTTACTTTATGCCACGTAACTATGTATGTTTTGAAAGAATTAAAATGCATATTTTCTTTTTATTATATACGGGTGTAACTTTTTGAAAACTTTAACTTTCATAGGATAATTATCTTAATGTATCAAGTATGGTTGTCAAGCTTAAAGATTAATTTATTGGTTAATCGTAAAAAGTCTAAGCAATCTAAATTAAAGAAAACGTTTTAATAATTTTTTAAGTTTCTAAAATTTTTATTTTTCTGTACGCATGTACTTTTCCGGCGTATTCTTTTTATTCAATTGGAAGTGCAGGCGTGAATAAAAATGGCCACTTATAAAAGTAGTTGAAGTTAAACATTTATGGGGAAGTTGATCCAGAATTTTATTTCCAAGCTTAATGTTGATGGAAATGTCTCACAAACCGACAAAATCTATGACGTTTACAACAATAAACAATTTTCATATCGGGGTGTAAATACATAACCGACGTACTATCTTTGACACAGTAATTTGCTCAAATATAAACAAGCTGTCGACAGTGACGTGCAGAAGAGTTTTCAAGTTCAACCAATAACTAATTTTTATCTCGTAAGTCAGACAAGCCTGTATGGGACAAGGTTTCAACCCATTTAAAAGTTGCAATTGTTTCGTTGATTGATAGTTCAGGACGCCAGACAGATATTGTGGAAATGATGGAATATAGACATTACAACATATCGCTATTAAAATTAAGAACTAAAATTTGCTCAGTCGCCGGACAATCGATTATGTCATTAGTCAGACGTTCTACAAGAAGTTAACAGAGCATATAAAATCTTAAGAAACGAATCTCATTATTGCTCTCACTAGTTAATTTGAAGCTCAAAAAACATTGAATCATAATGTGGTAGAACGAAACACTAAATTGATACAGACTGTTAACTGAAATCTGTTACTTAAAGCTGCTTACATGTTGACGAACCACACACGGCCGAAAGAATTGAAAATTTCTTTGAGAAGTTTGCAGCAGCATATGGTATCACTGATAAAATACGCTGTATCTTAACTCCCAATGCACGAAACATGATCTCGATTATCAGAAAAAAATATTAAAGTCACATAACATATATCACGCACTGCTTTCAGCTCAGTGTATAAGCAGGTTTGAAGGGAGTTGTACCATTACCTCTTGTGGCAAAATTTCGAAACATAGTTCAACACTTTAAGCACAAATCGCCCAAGACATCATTGCTGATGAAAAGGCAGCCAATAGCCTCTTTGACGAAATATGGTATCATGTTCCACAAATTGCAGCATGACGTGGTAACTCTTTGAAACAGTATATACATGATGTTAGACAGATTGTTTAAGTCAAATATGCTAGGAGGCATATATCACATCGATCAGTCAAAAAACTATAGTGGACCTAAAATAACAGAATCAGATTGTGACAAAAAAGCTAAATATACGTCAGTCATAGGATCACTTGCAAACCAAGCGGAATATGTTGGAAGCGAATAATATGCTACATTTTCTTCCGTTCATCCACTTGAGACATTTTCCGTTAATTGCAAATGATAAATGGTGGTGATCCACATTATATTACACTTTTAAAAACTGTAAAATTGAATGATTTCACAAACAGAATTGAAGGTAGTGATACGATTACAGCGTTGAAAATGGCTATGCACAAGATCTATACGTAACAAGATACTCACCTGTCTTAAACGAAACAAATGTGAGCAGCGAAGGCATCACTTTTTATGCATTTTGAGACTTATTACGTTAAAAACAACCAGCAGATGTCCACAGGCTTATAAGAAAAATGAAAAGGTCAGGCCAAGGCATCGTTGGCGATAAAACAACAACTTTCTTGCTGCTGAGCGTCCTAGAACAGCATACGTTGACAAAGAGTCAGATTCAATACATTGTGCAAAAACCTAGCATGCGTAGTACCAAGAAGAAACTTCCATTTCAAAACGAGGATCTTCTAATATGGTGGAAACTTAATAATCATCGTTTCCTTTCCCAAAGAAGTTTTTTTAAACAAATATTTGTGAAGCGTCAACATTGGCTACGTGCGAAAGACTGCTCAGTTCTTCAGCGTACCTTTATCAATTGAAGGCGATCATGTCTGATTTCAGAAAATGTAAACACTCTGGTTTGTCTGCATGACGGGCTTAACTGATGCTAACTAAAAGTACCCGGCAGTCATTATACTGAATAAGTTTCATCAATAAACTTACTCTTTACGATTTTTAAGTTTCAAAAAAATCACTTCATTCAGCGATATAGTTTGAATTGGCATAATTTCTGTGTTAACTATCTCATTAATTTATTGATTGTATCAGATAAGATTCACATTGTTAGATATGTTTATATGTTATTATTAAAAGACATTTATCGATTAAAATTCTTTACGATTAACATAACAGGATAATTTTAATTACTAAAAGGTTTCTTCTCAAATATATATATATTTGGTAGCGACTAATCCCTCATGTAACTGCGCAAATTTTGACAATTATATCTTGTACGGATGAAAAGAAGTGGCTCTTGAGGTTTGACAAAATAGCTTTTGATAACGTATGGAACACTGAAAATCCTTAAAAGTCTTTCCTGTCTTTTTAGACCATTTTCATTTGAAGCTCTGCTCGTTATCAATTGCACACTTGACAATAAACTTGATAAATAATAAGTTCATTCAAACTTGTGTTTTTGTTTCCAAGCACCATGGAAAACATGATTTATCTTAGAATCATAACCTATTTTTTCCCCTCAAAAATATATACAAAAAATATATTGATATCACCAGGAAAATGATGCAGTTTATTATAAGCAGAATACAATCATTGGAAGAAAGTAAAAAAATTTTAATGGTTGAAAAGAAGTATCAACTTGAAATATCAAACAAAATAAAAAACAATGAACTGCAAAATTAGCTCAAGAAAACAATTTAAATTTGTAAATCAGTGAATTTACTATTATAAAAAATAATTTTAGAAAACTAAGGCTGCATAAAAAAGTGATTTTATTGTCGAGAAAATTTAACACAATGAAGATTTATAATTTTAAAGAAATATTTAAAAAACAACAAAATTCATTGAAAATAACAATAAATACCTTTTTAAAGCTTGAAGAACCATAATAATGATTTCTTGTAAAATTTTTAAAATATTCACAGTTATGTCCATAAGCATTACAAGAACATACTAAGGTATTAAGAATCAAAATTGTGGATTTAAAAATTAAATAAAATCTTATTTCTGATAAAATAAAAATTAAAATAACATTTAGATTAACTTGTAAAAAACATAAAAAAATGAAAAAATTAACATATTCCTCAAATAAACCATTTTTGAAATACGATGGATTCGAGTTTGCAACACAGTTAAAGTTAAATTTTAAATTACTTAGCCAAATAAGCAAAGTCTTCTTCAATTCCAAAATGTAAAATTAAGTTCAAACTCGTACATGAAAAAATGAAAATACCCTTCATTATGTTTAAAAGAAACATATAGAAAAGGATTGAATCATAAAAAACAAACAAAAAAATCAAATATAAACGAATAAATAACATCCCAGCAATAAAATATGAATTTTATATTTCAATTTTTATAAACAGTAAAAAATTGATTTCAGAGATATCATCAAAACAAATTATAAAGAACATCAAAATGAAAAAATTAACTCATAGGCCAATAATGAAGTATAAATGTAAATATTACATTTCCTAATGTTAAAAGTGAAATAAAACGAACACATATCAAGTAAAAATAGACTATACATGTAAATGACATTTAAAATAGAATAAAAAAATTAAAAAAGTCGAAATATTTTGGCATTGTAGTTTAACAAATTGAATAAGTATTTGGAAATTTACCCTTAAAATAATAAAATATCACATAAATTTGTAAAAATTAAGAAAAAATTATCAAAAACATCAAAACTAACTTTAATTGCATTTTTGAAAATATAAGCAATGAAAAAATAAGAATCCACAAACTTTGACTTATAAATAGGCATTAAAAAACATAAATTTGTATGGTCAAAATATTTTTCATAAAAAAAATTTAAAATCTATTCAAACATAATCAATAAATAACACAATAACATAAATTATTAGTGTATCACGTTTTATATATAATAAATTACACTAATTGAGATTATAAATTGTTCAAAAAATAAAAATTTAGTTTTTTCATAAATAGTTAACGAATATTTAAATTAAAAATCAAATATATTCTAGATTTTTAATGAATCATAAATTTATAACTTATATTTTTTAATATGAAATTAAAAAGGATATATATCAATTTAACCTTAATAATATTAAATATAGAAATATTTTTGACGATATATTGAGACATTACACTTAATAGTTTTAAAAAATAATATCCAAATTATTAGAAAATTATAATTTATAAAATTTTCCGACATAAAAAAATACTTTAATTGAAACAATCTTCAGTTCGATATTACGTTTAAAAAAATAAAATTACCTCATAATTCAAATTGAAAAAATAAATAATAGATATAATTTAAACCGATTGATTTTAAAGAAAAACTCACACTGAGATAATCTGCACTGTTTTACAATAGTTGTTAAACCATATACACATATTCATAACTGCTATTTTTACAGAAGGTTAAATATACAGAAATATCAATGTAAAAAATTTTGATAGTGATAACCTGAGGATCTAAAAGGGATTTTTTCGTCAAAAATAATCTTAGATATATTAAAAATAACTTCGATTATCTTAGCAACATACAAATATTACTAATTTGACTGGCTGTTATTATTATCTTATATATTTAGTTTTTTAAAATAGAAATAAACATAATTTTAGTTTTAATAAATTCTATAACTTGTCTTGATGATTCAGAAATTTCAGTATAGACTGTCTTCTGATCATCTCCAATCCATTTTAATTTTACAACTCTCACAGAACTCACTTCTTGTTCCTTTATTCGAGTTACTGATTCTTCACCTTTATCTCCAACTGCAGCAGTAGGCGTCTGAGAATCTATGAATGAAATGTTTTAAGGACAATGATTTTCCATCATTTTATTCTCTGATGATCCTGTCTTCCTATGGGCATTATATGAATAGAGAGAACGTCTAGAGAAGATATTTTATCAAAATCCTGTAAATAAACATAAACTTCCATTTAATTATAAGACATTGCATTTTTATGATATCAGAAATTTATTATTATAGAATATATTCATTGAACAACGTTAATTTTTTTGTTTTAATCTAAAATAATTGCAAATAATTGAATTATTTAATATCGGAATTTATCTTAATCAAAATTGAGACCAAAAAGAAATAAGTGAGATAATATTAACTATTTTATCAAACACTTTATAACTATGAGATTCAAATATTATACAAATAGAAATCAAAACCATGAAAAGTTTAACGATATCCCCAGATTAACAAAAATATAAATAATTTTAAAGACACTACACTTAAATCTAAACGCAATTTTGAACAACCGAAACATCATAAACAAAAAAATGAAAATTAATATAGTGTGATTTCACTTCAAAATAAAAATTTACAGGGTTCAATTTCAAATGTTTATGATAAAATATTCAATTTCTTTAAAAAAAGTATCTATCTTATTTTCGAATAAAACAGAGATAATGTATAAACTGACAACCTAAAAAATAAGAAAAATTCAAAAAAAAATTCAATTTAGATCAATTATGTCCTTAATATCACGAAATAATGAATTAAATCTTAAATGGCGCATAAAAGTATCAATCAAAATAGAATTAGTTTAAATATTTTAACATA